>JALDNG010000011.1:2425000-2657500 GCA_024349245.1 Neodontobutis hainanensis | reverse complement strand
AGAACAAACACACAGCCCAGGAGCTGTTCAGAGCTCATAGCAAGTTTTATCAACGGCAGGTGCAAGCACATAATTATTCACATTTGGAGTTGACATGACATACAACAGGCCGTCGCTCACGCATGCATACATTCCCACTCACTTTCTAAGAATAATAAAGAGACAGCAGTTACATGGATTGATGCCATTATGGGCACAGTTGAACATAACTGGTGTATTTTGTCACTGAAATGGATTCAATTAAATTACTAAAAGGTTGAGTGGACATTAATTGCAGTTCAGGAGAGTGACCTTAGAGTCGATGGTGAAGCACACCCATAAAATGTTATGGAAGGGAAGGTGCAGGCCCACACCAACAGTTTTAACCCCTTTAACAGTGTAGCAGCTTCAAGATGTCACCTGAAGCTTTTGGTTTGGCATCGAAATGGCATGTAAGAAATAAAAATTCAAAGCATATTGTTCCATACACTGATTACGAGCATTTAATGAAAAATATTTACATTACTACGCATATCCCAATACACACTAACAATCAGAAATGTATTTATTGTTTTACCTTTGTTACACTGTTGGCCACAACATGTACTAAATATACATTTGTATGTAATAAGTGCTACTATATGGAAGGATACACACTATACTCAAATGTTGTTTTCCACAACACAGAGTTGGCAGGGTTGTGTCTACCTCGAGCACGTGTGAGGTGTTTTTAGTGCTGAGAAATTTTTTTTCCCGAAGTGTAATACTATACCAGGGTCATGCCCATGCACTTATGGGATGTACCACTCAGCTCGGAGCACAGCAGGACATCAAAGAGTACAGCCCCAAGAACATGCGATCAATTAAACCAAACAAATAAGGATTTTGATGGTTACTCACAATGGATTTTTTTGGGATATTTTTGTTTGTGATACTAACTCCATAATCAGTCCAATACCTGTAGTAGAAGGCATGAAAAAGGAGCTAATACCCAAAGACATCAAAACTCATTGTGTGTATGCTGTACTTACAATAACTACTACAGCAATTAATGTGGATATCAGCTGTGCGACCTCTTAATTTTGCATTTATACTGCAACAAAACTGTAGTTTTGCACTCGGATTGAAGAAAACTGTGAATACTTTTATGTTAGGAATCAAAAAAGCACTTCACATTCTGTACTAAAGTTATACACAGCAGGGTTTGTCTTTTTTTTCTGCATTAATTAACACACGTCTAAGGAGTATAACTTACAGTAACTGTTATGTGTCTGCTTCTACAAACCCCTCCATGCATTCCTGTACTGTATTCAAAACATGGACTAAGGATAAGCACCTCATACAACTATTGCTGTAAAAGGTCATTTATTATTGAGCATAGAGAAGAAATATGCATGTCTTTAAAGGTCTCCATCATGCACTTCCGCAAAACTAAATGAAATGTCACATCTTAATGTTTCCGTTATCTTTTTGTACATGTTTTTTTTTTACTGACCACTTACAGTATAAGCAGTGTTTAAGTCAGCAAGTATAAAATCCATTTATTCAGACAGAGTGCACATAAAGAACCATTATTAACTTACCGGCTGGTCACCTCGATTGATCCCCACTAAGAAGAGGGACTCGGCGATGAACAGGCTGATACACAGGTTTTTATGGATGGTGTTTCTGTCGCTCTGCAGGCCGCGGAAGAAGCAGAAGGTGAAGAGGCTGATGAGAAGGCACACCAGAGAAAGCAGGATGCCCACCCAAGTGATGACGTCAAGCAGGATGTCGTGAATGGGATCTGCGTTCTGTAAGAAACCGACATCATCCAGGGGAAAGAGTTAAGATTGGAAATATGTTTGTAGAGGAACAACGCTGCAAAGGGGAGGAAGGCTTTATTTATTTACAGTGTTGTAAATAAAACACAAAGCAATCAATAGTTGCAAAACCAGAAACATGCTCAAGAAGGAAAATCATCATTTCAAACCCACACCCAAACGATTTCTTTTTCTGGGGGTGCATTCTCTCAACTCTCCAATAACCCACTACACAGCGAGCCACAGGTGGCCGATATGAATCATAAATTAGTCAGTGTGAATCAATCCAAAAATGCCCCCTGTTGTTTCATTCTGGTCGGCAAACAAAAGGAATACAAAGTGCGCAGTCCAAAAGGGCCACAGGTGTCTAGGACTGGCACAACGGGAACGCAATCAAAGCCCAACATGGTCGATAACTTTCACTGTTGCTTTATAGATAATTTTCTCTTTTCAAATACTAATTTGCCACTGCAGCCGGGTTTGGACGGCCTTTTACTCATGATGAATTTGTGGCTGTACAGAAAATATGCCTATAAAAGCCTGGGACGTCTGACACAAAAGCCTGTAAAAGATCTGCTTTTTCAGAACAGTTTACTTGAAAACAAATACACAATGATGCATTTTGAAAAAAACAAGAAAATCTGATAATTAGCATGTGTCACCAAAACAGATGGTGCACTCTCTGAATGACAGTATTTGCTTTTAGAAACTACTGTCTTGATCACCTGTGGAAACATAAAGCCTTGCCAAAACAAAACAAACTGTCCGCTACATGTAAAACACTGTGTTATCATAGCCTACTTTAAACATAATTACCAAGTCCAAACTCTTTGGAGGGCGACTTGCTAATTTCCCAAAGGAATTGTCTTCCTTTCTAGATTTCTGGGCATGGATTTAAAAACATGGTGGGAGGAGTATAGAATTTATCCAACCTGCTTGAAGCTGTCACCCCTGCTGGGACAATCTGGTTAGAACATTTGAGTTTGACAAGATCCCTTGAACGCTAATGGCAATATAGTTGGAATGCTAATGAGACGCATCAATTGAATGCTAATGAGGATCAAACACTTCCAACACAGACAGGACTCACTTATATTTAAAGACAGACAATTAATTAGCCCTGACAGCTATCTATGAAGATAAACTTAGGTTGAAGCTAAGCTATACCTTCCTCTTAGCACTGACACTTTAAACTATACAGTGCTTAGGGTACAGTTGGATATTAAAGGGAGGCGTGTACCCAGTCATGGCCTCCAGCAAGTAATGTATGACTCAGAGCTTCAGTGTAGCGCAAACCATGAGAAAATATTTGCTTACATCGAGAAATAACTATACTATACGTCTAATATGTCTCTCAAACAAGCACCTCTTTAAATCATATTCCGACCGCAGTCAGCAGGATTTTTTTTTTGCGGGGGCACAAGAAGAGAGGGACTATCAACATCCACGGGTGTTTTTTATTCCTCCTCCCCTTTCCCCAGTCGAGTTTAAGTGAGGAAACTTGGAGGCAGAAGCCTTGTTTAGTGGCAGCTCAGCTAATACTAGCAGAGAGGGGAACAGATGCTGATCATTAAGGGGCTGTGGTACAATAACAGCCGCAGTGCTTCTTGAGTCTGGGGAAAGCCTTCTTTTGATTTCATTGCCTGATGAGCCGTTGTGTATACGTCAAAAAAGGAGGGGGGAGGGCAAGCGAGATGTTCTATAGAGCATACGTCTGAGTGTTGGTGTGTGACAGTCTTAGTGGCTGTGCTGTAGGTGACACCAGCTGTTGACGCTTGTTCCTTCTTGCTCTGTAGGTGTGTTACGCATGTGACGCCTAAGCCTGTTTTCCATTCACCGCATGACAGTGGTATTGATGTGGTGGGTGGTACTAGCAGTGGTGCATTGTGGGGGTACCCTAAGGTCTCCTGGGCTAGCAATCTGTGTAGCAGGATGCATGCTCTATCAATCACAATCTTCCAATGGGGAGGAAGTGCAAGAAAGAAAGAGAGGTATAGAGAGAAGGGCAGGGGGTGTATCTACAACTAGGTGATGGATTTACTGTGCAATGATTTCTTTGTTCTGGGAGCTGGATGATGGCTGAGACTTCGCACAGCACAATGTCTGTGTTAAAAAGCTTCCTTTACAGAGGTTTTTGCTAAGGCAGGATGGAAAATGGTGTGATCTGCAGAGCCTCTGCTCCTAACCTCACACCGACAAGCCTCTGTGATAGAAATCCATGTAGGGGTCTCTAAAGTGGGCCGACGTAATTTGCTCTGAAATTCACTGGCTGTGTCGCAAGGGCAGCCAAGTCATACAGCATCCATGTTACTTAGCTCGGGCGACTCGATTTGTCTTCCAATCTTTCTCTCCTACATTTTTCTCTTATTTCTTAAGCACACATATTTTTCATTCCAGATGGATGCCTGAGGAGATTGGCTCTGCCCCTGATCTGCTCGCATGGAACACAATTTATGTTTCTGGCCACTGAAGCGGTCAGACAAAAAAATACCTTCCACGTTGCACCACACATTTCGGTTCATACTCGCCATGCTTTGTGGGCTTAAGATCACATCATAAGCGCTTAATTAGCCTTAAAACCCTATGTGCCAAACCAACACCTCTTGAACCGTTTCTCTGAAACATGTGCAAGAGTGAAGTGGTAGAGAAAACAGAACGTCAATCCTTTCTACCTCAAAGAAGCAATCTCAGCATGGCACCATGGAGCCAATCCAATTAAAATGCATAAATCTCCCTTTATACGCCTCTAGCACTGGCCTTTGCGTCATGAAATACGGCCAGCAGGGGCAGAGCATTGTTGAGGGGTAGTGGCCCCACTGCGGGCAGTCATGTGACAGGTTCACCTATGGTATGTCCGAGGATTTATGAAGTGCATAGCGATGAGAGGCCATATGAATTAGGGGTTCTGGCAAATTCGTCACATTTAAAAAGGGCTGGGAGATATATTCTGGCCTATATGAAGGGGAGATGACATTCAGCAGATGTGCCTAATGTCATCCTATGCTTCGCAGCTACAATAACTTATCACTTCCATGCGGGACTCTTGTTTCCATGGCAGTAAATGTATGTACTTTGAACATAAAAATAACCATAATTTTTTTTCCCCCCCTAACTAACCTTGAGTGTCCTTTCTCATCACATTTACTTTGAGACGGTGTCAGTGCGTAGATGTTCTTTAAAGACAGTGATGAATGTTACCCAAATATCACCTCCATCAAATAGTGGGAAGTGCCATAGATTTACACCCACTAGTCTGTTGGGAATAGTGGCACTTCCCAGTAGCTTAATGTCTCTCAGGGGCCTGTCGTCAAACACATCTACAACGTAAATATTGGCCTCAAGACAAAAGGACAGCAGGTCTATATTTCTTTTTAACTTGTACTTGTGCTTATGCCATCTTACAAAAAAATATTTGTTTCTCAATCTCAGTGCCCTCCAGCTATCTTCACAAATAAAGGGCTTAAATAAAAGGAAATGGCTCAATAAGGAGTCTCAGGAGATCAGCACAAACCATTTGCGGATGTGAAAAAATATGTTTTGAGCTATTCCGATGTAACACTGGCCATAAGACAAAGAAACTGTAACACACACACACACACACAGAAACAAGATTTATTCAAACACACTGCATACATGTAAACACTAGTTACTCAATACGTCAACCTTTAACATCTGTGTCACATCCAGAGGTCAAATGAGTACATGTGCAATACTTAGTTTTGAAAATTCTTGACAGGAGCCAATTCTTGCCTTTCAGTATTGAGCTGAGCAAAATGCATTTATTTCCGATACTCTCTAAGTACCCTTAATCACAGGATGTCCTGGGGCTCAGTGATGGGACATGCTGAGGTTAGAGTTATCAGCATTCTTTTCAGCAAAGTCACATCAAAGTACACCCACTCCCATCATAGCCCTGTTTCTAATCATTCTGATACAAAAGAGACATATAATCTCTCACACACAGCTGCTGATTTCAGCAACACTTTTAATTTGTTTACGCGGCCAAAGGCAGCGCTACTCTTGGATAGCAGCACCAGTCATGAGCCCTCTTTATTTCTAGCTCAAAATTAGCAAACAAAGGCTGGAAGTGGGGATGCAGTCTGCACTCCCTGATGCCCTTGTCACTGTTTCAAAAGTGCTACCTGAGCTGAATGTGCTGGAGTTACATTAGACTTCTTGACTTCGATGACTTATTTAGAAAGTCAAAAATAGATTTTCTGAGATCATTTAGTAATTTGAAAGAAGACACCAGATCAGAAGGAAAGAGCCAAGTCTTTAAAAAACTTTGGCTATTTGTTCAATGTTTTCTACAATATGCAGCTAGGAAATTATTCTGAATCTGAATCAAAAATAATTAATCCCAGTGAGACATGTCTTTGGAGTTGTTCTGCTGTTCAGACGTTCTTTAAGTCTTACACGCACTACACTGCCATTCAAAGGTTTGTCAACAGCGGGAATATGGGTGGGTGCATGTGGGCAGATATTTATCTTACATTTACTCACATCATTAAAAAGTATATTACTTTGTAGGGGCAAAAAGGAAGTTGGAATTAGTCACATCAAAAATCAAATACATCGACAATTGAACCAACAAAATGACTGCTTGTAATGTTTGCATACACTGTTGTCGCTTCTAATTTGTGTGAAGTATATGGTATTTTTGCACACAATCATAACACAATGCTGAAACGTACCAACAGAGAAGAAATGGCAGCTTATTAAAATGAATATGAAGATCTCAAAAATAACACAGCATTCTTCCCAGCAGGCTTACAAGCATGCACTGCTGCAGCCAAAGACACTGTAGCCAGTCTCTGTCCTCCAAAGGAAAATAGTAATTACAGTATGTCTGTGTGGTTTTGTTTTACTTGTTTTTTTTTCTTTCAAAGATGCAACTGAGAAATAAACAAGGTTAGAATATAATCTGTTGCTCTGAGGGTAATGAGTAAAAACAATGCAGATATGAGTGGTGGTATGTTCTGTTGCCATGGTGACACAAACTGTACGGTCTGTTCAATTTATGAAATTTTATTTCTCTGACTTTCCACACTCCCACTTCGCTTCCATTCAATGTGTTCTCACAAACAACGTGGTGACACTTTGTCAATAAAAAGCTTTTTTTTCCCACATTCTAACAAGCCACCTTTAAAACATTCAACAGGAATATATAATAAAAATAAAAAATATATACAATGTGTGTGTATATATATATATATATATATATATATATATATATATATATATATATATATATATATATATATATATATATATACATACATATACTCACACACATTGTATATATTTTTATTTTTATTTTAACAAAATGACACAAGTGCAAGTTTCCACAATGTTAAGGATTGGCTCAACTTTTGAATTGGCAAAATCTTTGTTTACACTTTGCTTCCATTGGGTGAAGGCTCCCATTATCCCTAGCTCCCTTTCTATTTCAGACCTAACTTAAGTCCTCTATGAGATCTTTGCAAAGTCAGAAGTCCCTACGCAGAGTGACAAACAGCAGCTCTACAGCAGCTTTCCTCTAACGTAGCAACAAAACACGCAAGTTCTTCTTTTTGGACTCATTTACATCCAAAATCATTAAACCTTTTGACTGTTACATGATTTTCCCAATCTGTATTGTGCTTGTGTGGAGAAAAGTCCAATAGAAAAACATGAAGGAGTAGTTTCAGGGATGAGGGCCAACTGGGACGCCTCTCAGAGTAACTCTTTTTTCCTCCTTCGATTGATTCAGAAAAGAGGCTCTGGAGAGGCAGATGCCATACCAGATAGCAAGAAGAAGTCGACTCTGTCAGCCCCAAGCTCCTCAAACTTCTGCGACAGAATTAATTAAGCCGTCTCTCACCATGAGAAGAACTTCTTGTCCAGCATTTCTCTGGGCCTTCTATGGCACCATAATTATCCTTCCCCAGAAATCAATCTTACAACCAGATTTTACCTGTACATCAATTAAAAATCTACCATAATTGTGCCCCCTAGCATGGCTTTCTGAAAATAGACGTAGCTAATGCACAGACAGAACAATTCATAGTGGGGAACTGTTTTTCCTGTCTTTAATCTAAGATTAGATGTGTAGCGGTAAAAGCCAATAATAAATGCAGTCATGTTTCGACATATTTTCTACAATGAGCTATGACGTCAGATAACCATCACACATTCTCAAATACTATATTGAATACCCTATGATTTACTGCACTTGCTTTTTCATCCACCCATCATTTTAGACTGGTTGAACAAGCTGTGATGAGTTGCCACATTTGTAATAGTTTCCAAACGGACACAGACCGAAGGCCTCACTTACCTTGACGTCAACGTGGGCCATGAGCACTGCAAAGTTGGTTAGATGTGTACAGGAGCACGTGGTGTGTGTCCTGTTGGTTCCCAGCAAGCGGCAGTCCTGAGTTGACCAGTAGCCAGTCATAGTTTGTTTGTAGTAGCTCCAGAATGAACAGTTAGGGTTGAAGTTCTCCTCTGACTGCTGAAGGAGGACAAAAAATGAATAGTGACAATTAGACAGAGTTCAACCAAGGAAAATATAGATGATTGTGGGAAGGAGGTACATTACTCGTAAGCCATTTTATTGTACTGTGTCAATGTAAACCCGTTGGTTTTAAGGTCATTTTTTTGTTGTTTTGTTTGACCTTTGTCTTCAACTTTCACTGTTTGACAATGGACTGCCCTGCTGTTTACTGTGAACCACCTAAGTCACCTCCCCGCTTTTTTCTCGCCATTTTTATACAAGACAGCCACACAACTGAGCCCGCACGACACATAACCGCTGATAAATAGATACATCAAACACCATTCCTCTTGAGCCCAATTACTTTGTGGCTTGAAAAACAAAACGGGAGGGAACAGTCACTATCCTTTTTGCCTTTGTTACTCGCATCTTCCAAGGTTAAGCGCTTCCCCTACAATAAACTGTGAGGAGCTGGAGTTGCCATCGTTTCACACTTTGTGTAAGGTAATTAGTCTAATAAGGTTTATCCTCTGTGAATGTAAATTTGCTGCTGAGTGGGTTTACCCTTCATGCGCCAAACCAGCGAGAATATAAGATGGCCCTCTGTCCCATTAATGGCTTTAATTGGGCCCATTAAGTGGTGAGGCAAGAAAGCGAAACAATAACTTGAGGACACATCATCTTCCAACAGGAACAATGATCCAAAACCAAAATGGTTAAGAAGGCAGGTTGAAAAAGGGGGGCTGGGATAAAAGGGACCTTTGCTAAAGGGTAGAATAAGTCGAGTAAACTAAATATAGTAAATTTGACTTTACTTCACCTAATAAGGTTGCCCTAATGACACTAAAAATGGTGACCTTGTGTATTTTCTTGACATGAGTAATTTTAAGATGGTTGGGATTTGTGTTAAATAGAGGTATATAGAAAGAAATCCCACGTTTCTTTAGGGATGATAAATGTAATAGTTTAAACATACTCATCCATGTAACCTAATTTTGTGCTCCCTATGTGGTGGGTTTTGTGTTAAATGCCTGTGAAATGAAGTACTGAATTGCATAAGATATTCAAATTCCACTGATAATAATTTTGCCTCGTGTGAACTCAAATTGAAATAAAATACAGTCTGCTCTCAAGTGAAACAAGGTTCAAAGACTGCACTACATAAAATAACCCTTTTAATGCCTCCAATGGTTGTGATTTTGTTGCATTTAAATTTTTCTCCAGCCCTACATATTAAGCACTACATATAATCCAAATATTATCCTCATGGTTCGAAAGAATAGTAAGCATTATGCTCCAATAAAATTCAAATGAAGCTGATATATTCCTTCTGAATCCATAAACCGTTCTCGCCTGCAGCCACTACCATGCTGAGAGCGTAGAGATCAGTTAATTAGAGCGCTCTTTTAACAACACCTCTGATTGGTTATCACTTTACCAGAGAGTTGGGAGCGTTTGATTTGATACAGCAGGTGCACCAGAGTGTCAATACTGCACCCAATGTAGTTTGATTATAAGTGGAAGCCAAACTTGTAGCTGTGAATATTATATGATTAACTGTACAGCTTTGAGTCAATGCCAAATGTAAGTTAATGGTGCCGAGTTTACAATTAAAACAGCAGTTTTCTGGGAATTGTAAATAGAAGAATCCATAAAATGTCTATATGACTTGAACGTTTTAATAGGGATATAAAACAGGCACAGTAAAATGACTGTTCATACTCCCAATCACAAATTACACTTGAGGTAGCAATAACTGTGCTGACCTTGCCCCTTGACATTTTCCCGCAGTTTAATTTTGACACCGATAAGCTATTGTCCTTTTAGCCCCTGTATACCCCTTCGAGTTCTATTTCTGTCACTTCCTCCCAGGTGTCTGGTACTCTGGAGACCACACAGCAATCCTCCAGTGGCCTAGTCTAGCATCACTGATCAGTGCTAAAGGCAACATCCACAGACACAAACAGGGTATTTGAAGGATAGTGAAGTGGGGGGAAGATTATAATATAACTAACTAGGTATTTATGTCAATTTATTGATTTATTATAAAACATGAAGCAAAAAAAAAAAACAACAAAAAAAAAACATAATGGCTCTTTAAAGCAAGGGGTTTGTGACTTAAATGTACAGTCGCAGAGAGAGATATACTTACTTGGAGATGTTGGATGGTGAAAACAACAGGATCTGAGAGGTAGACTTTTTTTGAGTCCTTGCTGATGGCAGCCGTGATGACTGGTGAGTTGACGATGACCGAGTAATTGGCAGCCATTGCTTCATTGCCCAGCTTTATGCTAGCATTCTCTGTTGATAGATAGCCTCCTATGTGTTTGTACAAGACAAACGCTATGCGGATTTCACCTGTAGGATGACAATTGAATGGGCTTTTGTTAGTCAGAACTCACTGAGGTTATTTCCTCTTGTGTGTAATACAACTGTTCAATTACAGCTGTTTGCTTTTAAAATGCCATTTTTGCTCCACAGAAGAAGGGAAATGAGTCAGAACCCTCGAATGACTTAGCGTCAAGGTTTCAAAAGAAAAAGAAAAAGCAGTTTCTACAATAAACAGTCATTTCAATTTATCTCAAGAAAATGCAGTTATCATTCTTCTATTGCCTCTGACAAAGGCCAGGATTTTTCTCGTGAATAATTTCTCATTCTTTTTCTCTTCGCATACACATTACTGTGCCCTCCTGCTGTCTCACTTTTGAGCACAGATATGAAAGAAAGTTCTCTCCTGCCGCGACTGGAATCACTCACTCAGATGAAAAGAAAACAATCTGGGTGCTACAGTAGTGGATGTAGTGGGGAAATATCAACCACCCTGCTATAATGATCCGCCCAGGCACGGCTGGACTTGGACTTAGTCATCCAGCCGAGAGGCACCGGGCACAGCTTGAGTCCATTCTGATTTGCATGAGTTGGTAATAAAGTCTAAAAATATTGCTCTGTATTGTGTCTAACTGCCTCGTTTACACTTTAGAGCCAGTTCTTGCATTCATCTAATTCTATGGCTAGCTTTGTATTTGGAGACTGGAAAAAAAAGATCACTTTGCTTTTTGAGTCAGAAAATAGAGAGGAATTTGAAAAACCTATGGTATATGATGCTATAAAAATCTAAATATAAGATTGATGTTTGTAGTTTAAGTCTGTGTAGTACATGAAGAGAAACAAGAATGGCTCAAGAATAGTCCCTTGTGGAACTCCCCTGCTGCTAATTAGAGGATAGGACACAATATTTGGCTTGCTTGACTTCTCACCATTTCTTCCATGTTGCTTTAGTGTGTTAGCAGAGAGGTGGATAGCGTTGCCTTGACCTCCAGTTTGTGGAAACTTCAGATCAGGCAAATTTCCATCTGTGCTCATCCTTGCAACTTCCAGCTCTGCACACACAAACAAAAAAAAACACAAACATGTTTTTAATCAATAACTCTGGTTATGATACACAAGCAAATAAACAGCTGAAGCGCTGTAACAATTCACACTATTCCAGCTCAAGTGTCAGCAGGGTTTCACTTCCTGCCTAGGTATTTGTTTGCAAATATAAGATTAATAATTACCAAGAATTTATTAGATATAATATGCTTTACAATATAGGTAACCCTATATTGGAAGGTACGCGGTTCGATTCTCACTCTCCCCACAGTTTATACTGTCATTGTGTCCTTGGGCAAGACACTTAACCCACCTTGCCTCCAGTGACTGTAACACTGGTAATTACTGTAGAACAATTTAAGTCGCTTTGGATAAAAGCGTTATCTAAGTGAATAAATGTAAATGTAATACGTATTATGTAAATAAGTAAACTGTAGAAAAATAAATGTGCCGCTTTTTAAAGTATTTTCTAGTGACGAGCATAGAGACAATGAGAACACAAACATTGCTTTCGCCACAGACCAAAAGCTCTTGAGTCTGATAAAAGTATGGTTGATAGAATAGAGAATGAAGGAGGAGGAATATAAGCCGCTGATAGAAGCCTGGCTAAAAAAAAAAAATCATGCTATCAAAGTTATTAGGATAATATACAATTCAGTTTAATAAAGCTGTCGACTGTGCTCTAATCTCAAGTAACCGTGACGTGGATGAGGACAGGGCATTACTAAATGTCATGTTAACTCCCAAAGCATCAAGATGAATACAGTGAATCATTACAGGCTTCAGACTGGAATTTACACAAATGTCAGCATCTAAAAGATTCAGACTGATCAGGAGAGTGGCTGTACTACGTTATGTTAAAAAGCTGCCCTAGGGCAGAGTGACATAGACATGTCAGCCATATCGCGCCTACGGCCTCTCCAACCCAGCTCATACACCAGTGGTATGGACACTGGAGGCAAGGTGGGTGAACTGTCTTGCCCAAGGACACAATGACAGGGAGAGCAGGGATCCACCAACCGCCAGTTGCTGCATGACCCTTCCACCTCCTGAGCCACTGCCGTCCCAATACTATTCCACAGAGGGGCACCGTGCAAGACCGACAAGAATAGCCAACCAAGGTTGAGAAAAGTTCAGACTAAGGTCTGACACTTTCAAAAAGAAAATAATAATTAAAAAAATATTTCCATTTTTATGCCTAGAAACTGGAAAAATGTTGAGTGACACCTCCTCTCTTAAGTCAAATAATTGATTTATGGCATATATTTGTTATAAGTCAGCCACCATCACTGTGTCAGATTCCTGGTCTGACACTGAAACATCTGGTCTTGAGGAGAAATCCAACTTGCGACACTACATCAGGTGTGAGGAACTGAACCATCGTTAAGCCCCATAAGGCATTCAGCTGATGATCTGATGTCAGCCGACGATGACACCTCTGACTTTGATAAAGGTTAGCGCCAATGAAAAGCTACTGAGAGGCCACATTTAATCCTCCTTTGTATCAGTTCCCATAGTAAGCCTTCCCATGCTTTCCCTACAAACCCTTTGTATTAACATTCTCCTGTGTTTTACCAAAGGCCACAGGGTTTTGGCGATACATTCCTATTCAACTTAGTAAAGACAATACCCCAGATAGCTGCCGATTCCCTGGATTCCAGGCCTGCCTTGTGAATAAAGGAAGCATTTTTCTTCTCCCTCTCGCTCTCTGCCTGTCTCTGTTCCCTGTGTAGTTGTGTAAAAGAGCTTATGACGGGCTTTGGGGAATTTCTTTGATGCCATAGTAGATGTTGGACCCAAAGGCTATACCTTCAAAGCTGGGTTTAAATAACACGCTAATCGGCAGAAATCTGTTGGTAAGATTATCACGCAGAGAGTGAAGCGCACTTGGCTGCAGACAAAAAGCAGCCGGCATGACGTGTAAACACAAACACAGACACAATGGGTGAGGAAATGTTCAGCTTCTCTTTAAAGTGAAGGAAATAGATCTCATTATTATCTTGGGGCTAAAATTGGAATGGGGCTATTCAATGGATTTCTGATTTTACCGCATGCTACACCTGCAAGACACACTGCACCTTCCCCTTCCATTTACATGCCTTTCAACGTGAGAGATCAATCATTACCCGCTGCAGTGATTACTAGTGTTTAATGGGCCTCCTTGTCCTCATTTAACTGCCCTGCATGGCATGAGGGATTGCAGGAGCCAACAAAGCCAACTGGCTGCGAAAAATAAGCCGAGCAAACAGAGAGATAAGACCTAGTAAACATGTCACCAGCACATAATTAACCAGACTACCACCATGAGCTGTAAAAATCTCACTCGAACTGCCGTCGCTCTCATTCCTATTTCCAAACGAGCTCAGACTCTTCTTAATACCCAGATGAATTGTGTGCCAGATACAATGAAATCCATTTTATTAATTCTCTGCTTCCTTTCAAGTCAGCAGACCTATATTTTTAGGTTGCCATGGCAGCAGAAACTCACACAGAAGTGGGCAATACATCATAGCATTATTTTTCGTTCTACCTTTAAATGGAGGAAATGAAAGCTAAAAACACTGTACATGTTAATAAAGAACGCTTTGAGCTCTAGACTGGTGGAACTGGGGATTACACTGTTTCTATTAATTGTACACATTACACATGGATTCTGGCTAATTCTGGCTAATAACTGACATGATTATTAACACGGTCATTTCAGATAATCATCAATTTGCAGCTGACGGCTATCGGTGGTAAGCATCCCCCGTTAAACCTAACCTCCAGCCGAGGAGAAGGCATTAATCCAGTGACCTTCACACTTGTTCCACAGCCTCCAGAGCTAAGCCGTCAATACGAGAGCACCTCGGATCAATAACTCCACGATGAACTTTGTAACCCCATAAAACAGCCGGGCTGATGCTGGATGAAACACTTAAGTCCTATAAAGGGAAAAAGCCCTGGAAATATTGCAAAGGCGAGGCCAGTATTCATCCTTTTTGAGAGGCTAATTGTCTTAAATGTCCTAATTGATCACACTGAGGGGTCATGCTGAGATGGTAACCTGTTGCTGACCAGGAGATTAACTTCATAGTCTAAACTGGTTTACAAAAAGCAAAATTGCAGAACAGTTAAAGACCAATTTACACTGCACACAGTGACTATAATCCACAACATGTAAGGCTCATTGTCCTTATTGAGTTTATTGGCCTCATTGTGAGATTGTTAGCATTTAACTTATTAAGCACCTGGTGTCTGAGCGGTAGGCACCTACTGAGCAGAAACATCTCCAAATCTAAACTGTTAATGGTAATGGAATGCATTTATAGTGTGCATTTTTGTACCCTTCTCGGGCACCCAAAGCACTTTACGCGATGCTTCCGTTCACACACATTCACACCTGGGGCAGACAGAGAGGGGGGGCTGCCATACACAAAGCCTTCACGTCCCTCTACAACCACTAACAGACTCACCTCTACAGTCACACACATTCATACGCCAGAGCTGTGGCACTGAAGGCAAGGTGTGTAAAGTTTTTTGCCTAAGTTGCCCTAGTATCAACTGGGTGGGAATTGAACCGGTTATTGGATGCCTTGCTTTACCACCTGAGTCACAGCACCCTACACATTCAACCATAGCAGTGAATAAGCCTTTATGAGCTAAAGAACACTTACATCTGTGTACTTGTTAAATCATTTCATTGTTTAGATATAAACAACCTTTTTTTCAACAAACAACTTTATTATCCCCGTGGGGAAAAATATTCCACCAGGGGGCGCCAAGAACGTTTTTAGCTGTATAAAAAAATATATAATGTAATAAATAAATAAATGTACCTATAAATAAAATTAAATAATGACAATATCAAACATAATAGGACCATAGTTAAAAGTGTTTTTTTTCTGTTCAGATAAATAGTTCTGCCAACAAACTATAACTGAAGTAAATGCAAGATAAAACCCACAAATATCTCAAGTTACCATGATTTACTTTGGTGGAGCAACATAACACAGACAAATGATTGGAGAAATGGAGTGTCTTCTACTCACGAATGTTGTCAGTGTTCTCTTGCACTATGTCGGTCTTGAGCAGGTTGTCGGCCAGTACGAAGGCTCCCTGCTCCACGGTGTCCAGCAGCATGGTGGCGGCCTTCAGCTGCTCTCCGGTGCTCAGCTCCCTCCACGCCGCCTGGGCCTGGGGCTGCAGCAAATTGTTGACTGTCTCCACCATGGCCTGGAGAGTTCAAATCACCAGTTGAGTACAAAAAAAGTATCCGGAGCCAAGTCAGGATTTCAGTTACTTGAAATAGTTTTTTAGGAAATAGGATGATGAAGGACAAGATCGGATGAGAAAATGGCATAAATAATCACAATGTGAAATAGTGACAATAATGCTTGCTGAATTATGCTCAGCAATTCATAAAATTGTTCAAGTGTGAGCATTTGGACATTGTTCTTAAACGTACGCCGCAACACTTTAATGCTATGTAGTTATTTAATTTTTTTCCATTTTCTGGATAAGTTAATCATCCAAATAAATTAGAGCCTAAGATTATAAAACTGGAGGCCAATTCTTAAATGACTTCAGGCAAGAGTCTTTAATTGGTGTGATAAATGTTCTTCCACACAGACAATCCCAATACACAAAAGCATTTCTTTTTCTTAAATTCCCAAAACGTAAAAACAGCCAGCATCAGAGCTAGTGGATATAAAAAGGTATTTGCTTGCAGCAACTACTGTATAAGCAACCACCACATCAAAATCCTTTCCACATATTAATTGCACTAAACAATTGTTAGCCCTCTTTTAATCTCCGAGCTAGTAAGCAAGGCAGAAACAAGTACATTCCTGAGACGGAGATGAAAAATTAAGAGCCATTAAAGATTTAAAAATGCCAATGGTAGGATTTATGAGAGAGGCAGAGCAATCCATTCCTAGCAACGGTGTTTCACAGAGCAACAAGGCCCTCGCTGCCCTTGGAAATTAAGAGCTATGGCTGAAATACAGCAGGTGGTCAAATGCCAATATTAAAGTCATTTCCTGAATCACAAATAACACAGGCAATTCTCCCACCCATATAAATTTAGAATTTTGAGCTGCTAAAATGGCGTAAAGGTTCATGTGGTTTGAGTTGGACCAGTAGTGTTGCAACAATGCTAGTTATATGTCTTTGTCAAGGTCCAAAGCAGACACTGAAGAGCCTGAGAAATCTGTGAATGAAACACCGGCAGTGACAAGTTCTCAACAACAACTTTACCAGCATAGACACATTGCACATCTGAAGCTGATATCCTAAAAAAAAACAAAAAAAAAACGACATCACACCCTGCACACATTAAACGTGTGTATTGTTCAACAGCTGCTGCAACCTACAGAATCACACGTGAGTGAACACACACCTCATCACACACCTGCATCTGCCACTAAATGGGAATATCCACAATAAACAATCTACATTCCTTCCTCGGTGTGTGTTTGATCACACGCATATACACAGTCTGCCAACTCTGATGTAATTATTCATTATCTGCAGCAAATCTCCAATCACACCTTTTGACATTCAGCTACAGGCAGAGGTTGACTCGCTCTCAATTAAGGAGGCTTTTTCCCCCCTCTTTTTCTGTTCACTACATCACTACAAAGACTTTTATCCTATCTCACCTAGAACTAGCCTGGTTCTACCAGACTCTCGTACATTTCATTTGTACAGAGAGTCTGGCCTCGCTCCATTGACAAGCTTTTACTTCCTTGTATGCGGGAACTCTGTTGAAGTTTAAAACTATTGGATCTGCCCTGAGTCACTCAGGATCTGCCATAGCCAATCGCTAACGTGTGGTCGTGACGTATGTCATGCGCCGAAACCGACCGGAAACAACAAGTCACTCCCTCTGTTCGGTGATTGGTCCTACAAAAAATGGATTTCTGGAAACCTAAGAATATACAGTGATCCCAGACTAAGTACTAAAGCGAAATGAAATTGAGTGGAAGTACGTAGGAGGGCGGAGCCAGGCTAACCTAGAACACCCAAAAAAAAAAAAAAGAGTTGGGGAAGAAGTGACGGACTGGATTTTCTACATACAGGAAAAAAGACAGGTGAATGTATTTCTGCAGCAGCGCCGGAGGGTTAGGTCAAAAACCTTTAACAGAGCTGTGAGCAATGTATAATTGATAAACAAGATAGAAAAAACAAGGGCATTGTGCATATAATGTATTAAAAATGTATATTGGTGTACAACTTTGAAATAAAACTTATTTTGATCATGTTGACGTAAAACAGATTGGTTTGTCAAATTAAATCAGTGAGTTCTAATTAGTTCAACATCATCAGACTAAACAGCTTTTATAATTCTCTGAAATAATTATCACCATGACATAAAAAAACAATTGTTTATTTTGAATATTTTCATTTCTGAAAAAATTTAAGAGAGTCCAGCTACTTACAGGCCGTTCCACCTATACATTTTATTTTATTAATAACAAAATAAATGAAAAATAATGGCAAAAACAAACAGTGTGTGTTTGTAGTTGCTTCTGCCGTGTGATCAAATCAATAAAGTTTAGTTACAAAACAAACAAGAAAAGGACATGAAAGCAAAGAATGATGTTATTTGGATAGGTCAAGTTATAATTGAGATATAAACATATACAGCTCTGGAAAAAATTAAGAAACCATTGCATAATTATTAGTTTCTCTGGTTTTACTATTTATAGGTATGCGTTTGGGTAAAATTAACATTTTTATTTTAATCTTTAAACTACTGACAACATTTTTCACAAATTCCAAAAAGAAATATTGTAAATTATAGCATTTATTTGCCAAAAGCAACAACTGGTCAAAATAACAAAAAAGAGGAAGTGTTGTCAGACTTGGAATAATGGAAAGAAAATAAGTTCATATTCATTTTTAAACAACACTAATGTTTTAACTTAGGGAGAGTTCAGAACTCAATATTTGGTGGAATAACCCTGATTTTGAATCATAACTTTCATGCGTTTTGGCATGCTCTCCACCAGTGTTCTCTTAATTATTTCCAGAGCTGTACATAGCTTGGATTTGAAGAAGACTTTATTTTGAATTCCTAATGATTTACTTAAACTAGTTTGGATGGCTGTGTTGTGCACACCACATTCCACTGAGAATTGAATATGTTTCTTAAATTATATTTGATTATATCTGTCCTAAATATTAAAACAGCCATAGTAATTCATCTTTAAATGTGGATGTTGTTTAGGCTTGTCAGGGCTTGTTGCGTTTCAAAATAAATTTTTCATAGGCACTTATGTAAAAACAGCACAAATTCCACCTTGAGTGAGTAAATAATCATTAATAGGAGGAGTTCTGGAAGCAATCGAGCTGCACAATGCTACCATCTTTAAGAGTCTTAGACCCCGTTGTACCTCACTGCTATTTAACTGCCATTAGTGCACTGCCACTCCATCTGTCATATGCACCAGTCTTCCACTGCTGCTCCTGCAAACTCTCAGCCATTTCTGCCCCTAAAAATGAAACCCAGCAGTGAAAGTCCTATCTCCTTGGTGGTACATGGGAAAATGCTAATCATGAAACCTACTGCGAGAATGTCGGAGACCGGTAAGAAGGAGAGGAGAGGTGGACATTAGTTAGAACTTGGCTTGAGTCCAAGCCAACCGAGCGACCAACCAACCAATGTGCACTGTGTGCTTCTATCTGTTTGCTGATTGATGAAATGAACTCCAGGTCTGGGAAATTGATTCTGGCTCGTCCCTCTCTGGCTCATGTGTTGGTTTGGCTTGCAGTATGGGCTTTTTCCCCGAGCCTCTCACAATTCCTCTTGCTTGATTGCCGCCAACGAAGTTACAGGCAGATTTCAAGTATATACCATAAATGAGGTAGAATATGTGTTCTTTATGTTCTTTTCTATCTGACTACATGTCTTTAGCTACAGGTGTTGAATCGAAACTGCTTTTTTTTTTATTACACCTGCAGGCTAAATCATCTGTCTTCCTCTGAATCTCTGCTACCCTTGTTGTTAAATATTTCATGAAACCTTCTCTCTCTAGTAAGTGGGTGCTTGGGTCTATATATGTGAATTATAGAGGAATATCTGTAGATTGAGGGCTGGCCATGGCTTTCTATAAAAAACATAACAAAATTTACATGGAAAACTAAGCCTTTTCTATCTTTGTCCTTGTTTATTAGTCTTTGCTCATTCCAACCTTTGGCTGCGTGTTTGATTTCTTATGCACAGCTCCTGCCAACATTAAATTGGTGCAAATATCTTTACGCAAATGAAAGAAAGACAAACCTAACATTTAATTCGGTCCCACATAGGGTACGTTCAGAGGAGATAGAACACTTGAGCTATTTCTACATCTATCTTTTGTTGTTTGTAAGTCTTCCTCCCACAGTGGGCCTGAATGGCTCTTACTGATTATCCAGGCAGAACTCTGCACTGCAGGCCAGATGAGGACTTCTCTGTTTATGAGGATGTAGTTATCTTCATCTCTCAACAAATTGGCTGGCAGGGAAATTTTATCATCTTGTTACATTCCTGAACGAGGAGCCTCCCTTCGTTCCGCTTGCTCTAAGGTCATCCTGCGCTGCGACACTCCCCCTAGTCATCTGTGCAAGCAAAGGTGTCATTTTAATGAGCAGAATATACTCCCCGACTCTGGCTTCTCTAAAGGCACAAAATATTAGCTGGACACTTTTTCGCTGCAGGATTGCTCACATAACAGGCACAAAAGAAAAACAAAAAAAAAAAAGGAAAGGACAAATGCCACAAATTCAAAAAGAGTTACGAATTATGGGCTTTCATTGGCACTAAAACAAGATTGGATATAATCACAGTAATTGGACAACTATAACGTTTCACTCTATGAACTACTTGCCATTATTATGACCAGAAGGCAATAGAGGCCACGTTCTTCTCATGTTTGTTCAAAATCAAAGAGAACACAGGGATTTTCCTGCAGGGGAAATGTTTCAAAATGTAGGGAGTTGATCATTATTTGCTTTGTAGCTTTATCAAGGCTGAATTCTGTTCCATTGATGTGAATTGGCTATGACGTTTCAACATTTGAAAGGCTCAGGAAATAATTAATCACAGCAGTTCATCTGCTTTGGATTAACTTCTGCAGGTTTGTGTCTACTTATTGAAATGGCAATCCAATGATGGGATAAAGACTTCAGTACCGGTATCCTCAAGTATCAGCAGCCGGTTTACACAAGATTGAAACCATCAATCAAAAGCAGCCTTCCTCGTAATCTCATCTGGGAAAGCGGTACTTTACTTTGGAGTCTCCTTCAGCACACCTGTACTTTCCCCGAGGTACCAGCACAATGTGTTTACAGCGACAGTGCATGGTCTTTGAGCAGAGGGGCAACAGAGGCAGGTGCACCTCTCATTTGCTTTCTAGTCCTCTGGTAATCCCACTTATGTCAACCGCCAGGGGGCCCTGCCGGAGAAAACACTGCACAATTTCCCTAATCAATGGAAGTCCCTCAAAGGTGCGCGCCGGCGCTCACAGAGGATGTTGGTGTTTACCGAAGGCCACAGATGTTGCTGCATTATTTCAGTTCGTCAAGTGAAAGCACTTCAGCTGTTGTTTGATTTTGTCAAACCAGCAGAGGGACACGAGTAAAGATGAGGCACACAGATAAGCAGATGTGGACAATTATCTAAAGAAATCTACACAGGATATTTCATGTAAAACTATTGTGGCTGATTATATCTACTGCACTTTTTTAAGCTTTAAATTTCATCATCGTTGCACTAATTCTGTCAAATCCTTTTTATATGAGGCACTGTTAAAACAAGCTTACAAATGCTTGACTATAAATATAGGCTGCAAGTTCTACATGGCTTTTATTCTTTTTCATTTATTTCACTATGCAGGAAAAGTTGCACGTTGCATTAGTGACCCTCTCCACAGGGAGTGTCAGGTGCGGAGTTTGACTGGACCGGAACATGTCAAATATCAACGCAGGGGTCCAGAGTTACGCAGGAGGACGGTAAACCCCTGAGGAGCATAATTTCTCCTTTTTGTAATAATGGCATTATGTCACATGCACCACATTAGTCACCGCACGTTAAATTGTTCGACAGTGGTGACTAAAATGTAAATGTTAACTGATTATTATATTAAATGAAGCATGTAAACAGAACACTCAGAACAACTTTATGATTTTGTAACAATAAAATTAACAGTAATGCAGTAAATTCAAATGTGTACTGATTTCAACAAAGCTGTATGACTCATTTCTCTCAAATAATCCACATATCCTCAACAAAAATGCACCAAAACCAACAATGGCTATTCTGAGCAGCTCCGGGTCTTTGTCAACAACTGGTAGAACACATAAAATCTGCATCCTTATCCTTTAAGCATCTCACAGACATGAACCCGCATGCACACAGGAACATCTGAATCCAAAACATACATTGCATTTGCATGTCATTTGCACAAACATGTGACTATACACAGCAGCAGTCCAATTCTGACGCGCCTTGGGGGGGATCAGTGTTAAATGTGTGTTGTGCTATGCACCATGGGAAAACATCTGGCACAAACGCAGCTTTATTAAAGACAGTTGTATAAGAAGAACCCGTCCAGTAATGTTTTTTTCTAAGTGTAAGTGTTGCTGATGTAAGATAAGATTATACCACTAGGGATGACAAAAATGCTAATGAGAAACAGCTGAGTGGAGGGGAGCCCCTTTAAATTAGGACATGTACATATGTATAATTCATTAGGGAGAGCTGTAACATGCTACAAATACAGCAGACTTAGTAGTCAAAGTTAACTTGCTGATATAATGAGGTCACTTTTGGGGCAATCAGGCTAAAAGTGAAGGCCTGGGAGCTCATTTTTTCAGTGGCCCACATATGAAACTGAAAAGCAGTGCTGATATGATGTTTTGATTTTTTTTTTGATGATAGAGATGATTATGAAAAATGCATGACAGACATTGGCTACAGCGTTTTATCACAAGTGGGCATGCAAGTGGAAATGATGACACAAAAACTTGTTTGATTTGCGGATTAAAATTATTGTGGTAAACTTTGAACTCTTGACTCAACGTTTATTTTCTGAAGAAATGTTGAGTCTATTCTAGATACCAACATTACTGCATATGTTGTTCCAATTCAAAAGGTCAAAGTTCAAAAGATATTGTAACAGTGAACCAACAAAAACGCTGCAGCAATGAGAGAATGAAGAGAGTATAAACTGTATGTATAATGTAAGAGCTGTTCAAGTACCTGAACATAAAATCGGCAAGAGCGCTCTCTTTTCTGCAGCTGCAATCCAGAGAAAAAGCCAGAGTTAGCAAAGGCTCACAAGTGTACAACCAAACTGAAGACTTTAAATGAGTATTAAATATCTGCTGCCTAATACTATCATTGTTTAAAAGAGGACAGTGTTGTGCCATTGTGGAGCATTACCTTCATTTTAAAGCCTTTTTAATCCTTTTTAAGCCAACTCTCTTCCTTGTCTGGGCCATGCTAAGATCATTAAAGACTACAGTCGACTAGAGCAGCTTCTGCTTCTGACTTGAGTTTTATGAGACCCTTTTTTTCAAGTGGTATTATAAACTGGAGTTGCTCCGCATTGTGAATTTGCTCACTGTGCCTCTTCTGAGGCCTATTGGCCATCTTTACTGCTCCCTCTCGATTGGAGAAAACTGCCACTAAAATCTCAATGGGGACATCTGCGTCTGTTGAGGCAACAAAATAAAAAATACGGCAGAGAAAGCTATTTGAGAACAGGTGTTCATGTTCCTCGACAAGTGACTTGCTCCAACAAATTAACAACTGACATTTAGAAATTCACTGACGTTTACTTCTCTTCTGGCTGCTCAACAGACAGAGACTATTATTTTAGCTTAGTCTGCTTAACCTCCCCTTGATGTGTTGCTGTGTGAATTGTGGAATAAAATAAAACAAAGACGAGAACTGCACTTGGCGTGAAAACAGACAAATAAATATAAAAAAAAAAACAATTAGTGGGTTGGATACTATCATTTAGATTCTATCAAAGTAAAACCAATCAAATAGTATATAAGGTCTGTTTTTATATGCTCCGCATGCAAATGGAGGATAGAATTTCATGTGTCGGCTCTCGGCCTAGTGGCAGGATCATTAAATATTACCTACTGCTCAGGTAAGTCTCATTCTCCATACCCTGTTTTATCTTGCTTTTTCCGTACCTTGTTAAGGCTGCGGGCTGCACTATCCTTGCCACCTGGTGTAAGGTTTCTCAGCTGAACATCGAGGAGATCCACCAGTTGCACCATTGCTTTTACTGTGAAGGTGATGTCTCCAGCCTGAAGATTACTCTTGGTTTGCTCTGCCAACTCTCTGGCAATGACCGCTGCCGTCTCCCCAGCTTTTATCTGAAATAAGGAGTTACAACAAAAACACAAATAAATGACACCGCATTAAAGAAATCGACTTCTCAACAACCTTTATACACCAAAGATAATGAAAAATACAGGAGCTAATGAATGCAAACCTACAATGAATACCTTTTAGCCTATAATTTTTCCTCAAGGGTTTGTGTGTTGCGCGGAATTAATGGGCTGATATTAGTCAGACTGTACAATGGGGCCAATATTGTATCTGAAAGCAATTATGAAATCAACTATTAAGGGAAATTTCCCAGGGAGCTCTACACCTACTCCTCATAACGGGGAGTACTGCGGCATGGGGAAGCAGCTTGCATGTAGTACACAAAGGAGAATATTTTATTAGATGCTTACTTTGCTTTTGTTTTAAGCTTTATTTGTGTTGTCCAGTCATTGCATTATACTATATTCCAGTGATGGGCAAACTAAGGCCCGGGGCCACATGCGGGCCGTTGGGCTGTTTAATCTGGCCGGTTTGTTATAGAAAAACTATTTATGTCCAGAGCCTCGATCATAACATTATAACAATGTAAACAAAATAAATGTCTCTCTTGTGTTTTCATTACAGTCAGAGAATATGAGTGCAGTTCCCACTGTTCATCAATAATGCACTGTAACGCCGCAAGCTAATTATGGTTGCCTAGCGATGTCCACTAGTCTCCAGTGAGGGCAATAGTTGGTGCACGTTGTAATGTCATCGCTTTTGTAGTGCTCTCCTTTTTATACAACTCATGTATTCTTCTTGTGAGGGTGCGTCATGAGGGCGGCTCATACGTGCAGTCATTCGTTCGAATGTTCTTCAGACCGACATCTTTCACAATATTAATTGGCCGACGTTAACGCACGAAAAAATAATTGTCGGCTTTAATTCATTAATGCGTTAACGTAATAATAACGCGTTAACTTGCATCACATTGAAAGCTAAAACTAGTAGAAAGATACAGTGACACAGACTAAAATAGACCCATTATGATTTAGTCCACCATCACCTGCTATATTGTTGCCTATGAGTTTATTAGTAAAGCTAATTATGCCTCTCAAAATGCTCTTCTCATCGTAGGTGAATGCACTTATGTCTGCTCTTAACAAGTGGAGGTGTGTAGCTGCAGAGTAAAGAACATGTTTTCCCCCACTTTGTTTTTGCTCTTGATCTTTGCTATATAATGTCATTTCATTCTCCTACTGTTCCCCACACCTTTCTTTTTTTATTTTGTCAAAGCCAAACCATCTGGTAATGAGCAGTGCCCCGTACAGGACAATGGCTCTAGATATAACGAAGTGCCAGATGGGCTTTACACTTCTCTGGCAGGTTGATCTTCATTAAAAGTCTTCCTGCCTCCACAGCGACAGGCATGCAGCTAGAGTGTGATTAATTTGAAAAAAAAAAAAAAAGATTAATATCTTTTTAAAATACATTAGTTACTGATTTGCCTTCTTCTTGGATCTTTTATGAGCCAGGATTTTCAACTGAGGAAATGTGAATATGGGCTTTAAAGTGAACAGTCAGCTCATCCCCAATTCAAGCTACTTCAGCAGGAAACTTTTCAGTACTTAATTGCTATCAACAGAAGCCTGTAGCTTATTGCCCTGCACCTGATAATTCTCCACCCTTGAATTTGTTCCTCATTCTCCATCCATATCTGCAAACTGCCATTTGTTTAATGAGCCTTGCCTTGTGTCATTGAGTACATCATAAGTGTTTCAGCATTTGTGCCTCCGTCCTCATAGCCCTATCCAGACTTTCAGTTGCTTCTTTTCCAATATATTCTACTAAAGATAGAAAGAGGCTTTGCATAATACTAGGCCTGCAGAGGGACAGATACAATTTGTGCTGAGAACGTGTGGGATGCTGCCATATCACATTGAATAGAACTAGAAATGGTCTCACTGGTAGCCACTGTAGTCTATTAGTGTTGTGGTATTGGTTTTCATTTTAGCCCTCCACCAGCACCAAACACATACACACCCACACAACCCTCCTATTGAGTCTAGCCTCCAACTAATCAATGCAATTAATGGACCAATTAAAAAGAGACAAAGAAGCAAACATCCTTTGAGTATAAAATAAATATAATGCTTTATTGGATTATTAAATGTTCCAAAGAATAAGCTAACCCCCCCCCCCAAGCTATTTTCATTATATGTAATAACCATTGTCAAAAACAATTCGGTAGCCATGTTTTCAAATCTTTTCTCTGCCCCTGTCGTACAACCTGGTACCTTTTGGTTGATGATGTTAACCCAGGGGGAAGTACAGTTGCTAAAGTCGGGTCCCTGTGAGTCCCAGTATCCCTCTGGACCTTGGCACATATATGAAGCCACACCTGAGGAAAGAGGACAATGCATTTAAGGTCAACACAAAGGAAACAGCATTGCTGGGTCACAGTTTCTCTTTGAAATCAATGTCACCTGAATAAAAATAATGTTTGGAAATGATGCAATAAAATCTTGTCTGTGAAGAAACACAAGTCTTCACTAATTAAATTAATGGATGCTGCAAAAATGTACCTGGCCTGAAATAAAGATGAGCGGCACTCACCCAGACAGTGTTTCTGTTTAGCCATTAAAAGTCAGACAGTGTCTAAGAGTGCGAGACATGGGCTTCTGCATGAGAAACAAAGTATAGCAAAATAGGTGCCAATTAAGTTTCCCATAGCTGAATTCATCACAAAAGGTCAATTAAGCTGGGCTGAGAAAAGTGTCACTTCTGACAGAGACGGGCTTACAGACCTTATCTTCTATTCTAGGCCTTTGAATAAAATGATGTCAACTTCAAGAAAGAAAAAAATATATATATATTGGGTGATTGATTACAGGAACAAAGACAACCAATGTTTTAGTTCTTTAAGTGACATTTGGCATTTTAAGGTTACCATATATTGGTAATGTAGGTTACTGCATGTTTCAATTTCTTCACATGCTGGAGCATTAACCTATTTATTGGCTAAATCTCACCAACACAAAAAAACACATCAATTTATATACATTTCCTTCACAATGTTTTTTTTTTTATTATTATTTTTTTAATATAGCGCTTTTCCACCTAGTAGGTACTCAAAGCGCTTCACCAGTGTTACAGCTGACCACTGGAGGTAAGGTGGGATAAGTGTCTTGCCCAAGGACACAACGGCAGTATGTTGGTGATGTTTTGGAATGTTTAGAGCGGGGATCGATCCGCCCACCCATCGGTCAAAGGGCGGCCGCTCTACAAAAAAATGTTTTCAAATAAGGCACACAAAGACTCACAGTATAAAAGGATAACTTTACTGCATGTTGATTGACTTCCATGAATATTTTCAGAGCTGACAAAAAAGGCTGCAAACTGACATCAAATTGCCCTTCCTTGTAGTTAAAGGGAAGGTGTGTATTTGGAGGGCGAGGCAGCCAACATTAGCAGATATAAATTTTGATTGACATACAATTTCCTACTGCCGTCCACCTTGGACAGCCTTATGTTTAAAGAGTTTCTAAGATATTGGACAGTGCGTTTTCTCATTTTTGGTGGTTGAAGGAGAAGGATCATTGGTGATAGAAGGTAGGCTCGAGGAACTTTCAAAGCGCTGTGGAGAAAAATGGCGTCAGTCTCAGTGTCGAGTGAAGAGCGCTGGCTTTGAAGAGAGCTCGGAGGAGGTGGGGTTTGGGTTTCTCTTATCTCACCATATGATGGCTGTTAGTGAGGTCTCAATGGGGGCTGGTGTAACCATTAATGAAGTATGTGGATGTGTCTGTGCACCATGAGGAAAGAAAAAAAATACTTTGAGCCCGATTTGAGAATGTAGTGCCAGTCTCTGAACTAGGATGAATCCAGCTATGAAAAAATCCTAAAAGGGAAGTTTCTAAATTTCTAAACAAAAGTTAAAATTTGCAGTAGGCTCTCTTTTGGATAATGTCACTGTCAGATTATGCATTAAAAAGTTAACTCTAACCAATTTGACTATTTTATTATAGTCATGTTCAAACTTCAAATTCTAACATTATTTTATTAGATGGAAGTTCTTTGAAATTCTTTAAAAACCAACAAATGAGAATGACTAAACAAAGCACTGCAGCCAAAGCAGCGATATTAACACAAATGTGTTAACCTACTAATTAATTACTCCAACTGCATCCTCAGAGACGAGACATAAATAAGACGTACTAGTTACAGCTTTCCAGGTAGATGTAATATGGAGCTATTTTTAGCTTTAACAGCATCCATGAGTCAAATAGAAAAAGGAAACGAAGCAGCGCTGCAGTGGAGTGTAAACAATAACAAATATAAAACCAGGTCTAATAGAAGACAGTACTGTCAAGGTAAAAAATATCACACATTATAATAAACTTTACCGTGCGTGAATTTAAAATGACAATCTGCTTCATTCAAACCTACGTGTTGTCTTTTTAAATGTTCACTCTTTAGTTGGACATACATTAAAACCGGAACCCTGACAAGGGGCCTGCTAAAGAAAACGTACAAAACATTTTGATTATAGAAGTATGCCAGCTGATAACATTATGACTGTTTTTTTTTTCAATCTATAGGCTGTATTGACAAGAAAAATATGACTGATTGACTTATGTCCACTCAAATTATAAATGCTGTATTTACTTCTATGGTGAGTTTGTGGCAAAAAGAGAAACCTTCAAAACTCTTAACCTTTTCATAACATGAATAATTGGACGACTTAAAAAACCCTACAGACAATAAAATTTGGAATATAGTTCTGAGCTCTGATAAGATAACTTACATACATCTACCATTTGACTTTTTTACGATGTACTGTACCTATAGTTCCTGGTGGGCAGGGCATCTTGGCTACCTGTCCTTGCTTGGTCTTTGGCCACAAAATGTCCATCATCACCAGAGGACTGCAGAATTCCACTCTCATGTTGGGCAGCTTAGAGGAAGCTGGCGGCCTGTTGTCTTCTTCAGAATCCAGACCTTCCACTGTGGTCTGAACTGGAACCACTAGTGTCGAAGTGGTCCGTGGCCAGTAGGCTACTGGAGTGGTGGTGGTCGGAATCCTGGTGGTGCTCATCCTGGCCGCTGTCATTGTCATGGCAGCTGTGTTGGGGCGAGTAGTGGTCCTGATAGTGGTAGTGCTTGTGTCTATATATACATTTATGGATGAGGAGGACTCTGAAAGAAAATTTACAGTTACACTTAATTTGAATCTTTGAAAGAAATGCATTCTGAGTCCTGAAGAAAAAACAGCATGTGCAGGTTGGTTGTGTTTTCCCTCTTTTCAATGTGTCTGTTTAAGGGAACTTAGTTCAAAGAGGATCAATTGGATCTGCAGTTGTGACTTTGCAGTGTGTAGTTTTGAATTCCTAAGCAAACACACCCACACACATACTTGTGTTCCCACGTTGAGAGGCCCCAAAATTTTGGGGGTGTTAAGGGGTCACCTTTTTCCAATGGTCTTACAGCTCTGTAAAAAATTCAGGCAATACTAAAAAAAATTCAAAATCCTTTCAATAATTTTTACTTTAGTTTAATAGAATTGTAAACTCTTTTCTCCACATTTTTTCCTCTCAAGTCTGGGGTCATTTTCAAACACTCCATACTCGTAAGGTCCCCACACGCACACGCACCCACGCACACACACACACACACACACACACACACACACACACACACACACACTTCCAGCTGTGGATTCTAAATGCAGCTCTTGATAGGGGCAGATCTATGCCTTGTCAGTTGAATGTTATAAATACATGCCCTTTCTATGTTATCCTAAGCGGAAAAGCCATTTCATTGTAGGAGGCATTTGCTAATACAGCTGTTAGAGACATGGGCTATCAGAGCACACACCCACACACACACACACACACACACACACACACCAACATACATCACACACCTCCAAACCTGCCCTAGAATTTGTGTTGGTTTTCAGAAAAATAAATCCCCCTAACTGTACTGCTAACCATTGAATTGCAATTTGAAATGGGAGTAGTCACTTGATTGTGAAGATACAATCCCGATGACAGAAGTGACAAATGGCCCCAATCTCTAAATGACAGAGAGTAAAACAATATTTAATGAGGGTCAATTTTCGGTTGGCAGGTGTAATGGACGCCACACATTGAGAGAGCTCAGATATCAGACAGATATTTTCTCTACGCTAAAACCAAAAGCGTACATTTGTGTAACATGAAATCCCATAGAGATTTGGATAACAAACCAAATGACTATTAGCAGCCAATGTGTTTAAGAACTAACAGCAGCCAGCAACTGCTAAGGTTGATTAAATGGCACAGCGAGAGTCCTAGGTTGATTGAGCATTTGTTTTCTCTTGCTAACAAAAGAATTTGTTGTGTGTTTTAGGATCCACAGGTACTGCGGAATCTCCCGTGGAGCACTCCATCAGTAAAGTAGCTTATTCAATGTCATTTAGACTAAACCATGCAGATTTGGCTTTTAATTACCAAATAAAGCAAGTTATGATGTGTTGGAATTCTGCTAGTAAATACTAGCACAACAACTGGACAATCAACAGAAAACTAAAAGCTAGTTATCAGGTAACCACTAACACGCGGCATTTAAAGTCAACCATAAATGAACAATGACCCTTGGCACATCATCTAACTGTGACTATCCTTAAAACCAGTAAAACAAATTCATCCTTAAGGTATTTGATTATTTATGCGTGACAAATGAAGAGATCTGAAATAAAAAATGAAAGGCTGCATCAATTTCTGTCCATTTCTGAATAACTGAAACCTGAGATGTCCGAACTGTACAGCTTGTGGAAAGATGATCATGGCCGCTTCAGTGTTCAAATTGGGGTCAAAAAGGTCAGGTGCACAGGTAGAGATAAACTAGCCGTTAAAAGAGGGAGAAGACAGGCCTTTTTAAGATTAGGTAAAAGCTGTTTTCAAATGGTCACTGGTGGCAGACACCAAGATGATTCTGATCAAAACTATTACTTCTATCTCATAAGAAGATCTTCTACTGTTAAATTCCGCCAAGTAAAGCACCTACTGATTATTGTCAGAACATTTAAAGACAATGAGATAAAGTGAGTTTACATCTGGTAATCTTCTTTAAGTAAGGCAACAGATGGTTTTAGGAAATCAGCATCACAGCGTGGGGTTAATACTAGAGTCACATCTGGAATCTAAGTCCCGATTTCCAGATGATCCTTCTGAGTCCACAGTATAATCATTCTTCCGATATGTTCTCTCTGCACACAGCATGTTAACCATAACTACAAAGACACACAGCAGGCCCACAGAAGTGAAATAAAAAGTGTCCTTGAGAAAAGATGTATATTTTTCTATGAGATGAGCACAAAAAAGTACAGCCAGGAGCAGCCATGGTCTGCGGGCACTCTCGCCTTGGAGACAACACAAGGACATTTTGTTTTGCTTTGCCAGCTTTTCCAATCTATCCAAAGGATGACGAGAGTAAACAAACCAAGTTCAAGAGCACTATTGAACAAGATTTTGGTATGCTCTCAGGGACTCAGAGTGACCTCAACATTTGAATGACCATAGCACTTTTTTATCTGCATTAAAACAAAGTAGAAAACAACAACATTTGTCAAAAGACCTTGACCTTTGCACTTTAGTCTTTATGTTACAGACTTTCAATGCACCCCCAAAAACCTTGAAGAAGATTTTAGCCTTTTGTATGATGCAAGTGGATTCTCATCCAAAAATGACTAATTACAAACCAGTACAATTTTGTTGAACTGCAAAAATATGTTGACCTTTCCTTTTCATTAAATCTGTGCCCATACCTGTTTTGGCCCACAGCTGTGTTTCATTGAGAGGAAGTACAAGGTCTTCTTATCGTTTACAGCGGCTCCTGATGCACAAAACCCCTCTCCCCAAACGCATGAGGCCTGGATCCACCACCGGCCGCCACACACAGAGCTTTGTGCTTCATTTCAAAGCATTCATTTCTTACTAATTAGCCGAGTCTGTCTGCATCCCAGGGCTTGTGGCTTCCACAATTAGATAAGCCTACTCTACTTCGCTCCAGGATAAAAAAATACCGCTATTATGAAATGAATCCGGTTTATACGACGTGCCACTTCCGCACCGACAGCGGGCTCGGCGGTTCTCAGAAACTTGCAGAGTCAAGATCAAAAGAGGCGCAAAAGGGCTTTCGGGGCTAAAAATGGAACGAGCATCAGGCGGTGAAGTGACTCTTCTTTGCTTTGCACCGAACCCAATTACCTCCCCATTTTAATTCTTGTATCATTATACATTCCTTTAATAGGTACTTTAAAGACAGTATTGTATGTGAGGTTACCCATTAACCCTTCAGACTGGACTGTTTAGAGCAAATAAGCATGTCTGACAAGTTGAGAGTGAAGCCTACTTGAAATCCCGCCATGGCTGTTACAGGTCTCTTGGAAATAAATTATAACCACGTACTTGACTTCTCTGTTTGCTCTAGGGGTGCTGCTTCTGCTTTCCCATCATCAAAAGCACACTAACTCGATGTACAAAGCCTTTCTACCTCCACCAAGCAATCTCTTTGGCCGTCTGTGAGCACAAGCTGTAGATGAATCTATTGGTGGTACAAATTCCGGACACATTTTGGTCCTTCAATGAAGCTTTGACAGTTTCAAATGCACTTCTTGTGACAGAAAGGGCATTCATGTGAAGGTAGCATCTGGTCCCTCTTCACTCACAATTATTTTGCTTAGTGCACCAGTAGCTGAAGACTAAAATAAATTAAAAGTTGGTTGTTTAACAATGTTTACATACTCATCAGCACACCAAGTAATTAATTAGTCTGGTGTAAAATACTTGGATGCATTTGTGTTCAGCAGAAACTAGTCAAATGAGTAAATATACTGGCTAGAATTACAATGTGATAACAAGCAATTACAATGAATTGTTCAATAAAGACATGGGCGTTGCATTTATTTTCTGTGTCAGACAAATGAACTACTTCACTCCAAATGTGACCTCACAATGACAATACTCATCTTTTGACATCTTACCCAGATTTTTCTATGATAAGGCAGTATTTCCGCCAACATAAGATGTACTAATGATACAATTGTTAAATAATATAAAACATGTTTAAAAGAATGTAGTAAGAACATGGACTAAAATTATGAAAAGCAACATGCATGGGATCAAGCCTTTAATGTATGTCCTTACTAACCCCAAATTTATATTGTATTTATTTAGATATTCATCACTTTTGGAAAATATTTTGAAGCTCAACTCAAAGATATTACCTAATCAATTTTTAGCCATCACCAAATCAATGCCTTCCTCGTAAAAGGCATGATTCACTCAGCTCCTCTGCTTATCAACTGTCTAATGCTCATGTCACCGGATCCCTCCAAAACACTACACGTGTCCTCTTGAACGGTTGGGGAATAAAAAGACGATAAAAGCTCTGTCATTTAATGGAACCTTTTTGTGGCAGACCCACAAATCCATCAGTGAGAGCAACTGGAGATGCAGACGAGTTGGGGGGGAGTGTGCGGTAAATTATGCAGCCAGACATCCGGTAATGCTTCGATATCATCTGACATGATGAGAAGCGTAATGGATGGGAGCTATGCATTGTTTGGCAATTAATTTCTCATTCCCCCAGCTCTCTTCCAGAGACTTGAGAGGGCATCTGTGGAGGTCAGTTCGCGCCGGGAGAGAAGTGTGTGCCGAGCTCATATGTATGCACTGAGAAGACGCTCACTGTGTTTGAATTAAATGACAGTGGAGACGTGAGCAAGGCCTACTTGTATATGCACTATGAAGAACAGAAGGTGACTTTGCTGCACAGATGTACAGTCAATGAAAATGTAGTGCTGCTGGTCGACAATAAATAATGACACTGCGGCCAATTGATTTTTAATCATAATCTGAACAAGGCAATGGGCAAGAGGTTCAATATCTGTATTATTAGATGATCTAGCTTTGTCCATTCAGGGGCTTAATGCTCTTTATCACCAAGTAGTGTTGTGCTGGTTAGACCCTCCAGTAAATAACGTATTTCAAAAACATTTTTAAAGGTACTTTTCTTTGCTTTTGGCAATTAATCAGTTTATAATAATGGTGTTCTTTTTTTGACTTTATGACATTTTAATTAAAAATGGAATAAATATATTTCTAATTAAGTTATATTTGCAGTGGAATATAAATATTTAGATAAAAATTTAAGAATTGATTGTAAAACTGAAACTAACCTCCTTGATCACACTTGGTGTTGGTCCCTGTTCAAAATATAAAAAATAAAGTCCAGAAACAGGACAATCCAATGCAATACGGACATCTACTCACAAAGGATAGTGCTATTTTCACCGTTTCATCTTGGAATGCTTACCTGCGTGAGTCAGAAGTCTCCCCCAGGTAAGGGAGGCTTTTCAGATTGGTAATACAGGTGTTTTTCTAGTCAGACAAACTTGTTCTAAACGGTTGGTCTAAATGAATGTCTCCAGAGGTGAATGTGGAGAAGGCCAGGGTTTGACATGTGTGGCGATTATGTGCTCGACAAAAAACTATACAGACCTGAGAGAAAAATATAAAACCAATAAAAATGCCCCAGACCATTTCAATCCCAATTTAAATGACACCAACATTTTATTTTTATTTCAAGTTGCCCACTAATCAAAAGGTAACAACTTGTATCTCATGGCTACTAAAAAGGACATTAAACATAGGCAAGTTGTGGTTGGCCCTTTTGCTTTCTCTTCGTGTCCATGTCAGAACTGATGGATGGGGTCTTGGTCTTAATTGAGGGATTGCCTGCCACGTCTCTCACTACACAGGTGATCTGTGTATGATTTCTGGATCGAGGTAGAGCTGGCGAGAGATCATGATGGATGACCAGAGAGCGTTGTTTGCCAGACGGAATCATGGGATATATAAGGTGGCAGTGCACTGATTGAATAAACATGACAAACCTTGGTACAGCTTGAAACATGAGCAGGCTGGACTAAATTTGACAAAGCCTTCATTTAGATTCTGCATCTGAATAAAATAAAAAGCTATGCGATCAGCAAAATACAGCACTATCGGTCTAATATATGATAATTTATTAGACAAATTATCCTTACATGAGGGAATATGACTGTGGAACATTCAAAGAGACTCTGAAACACCAACAAAGCACTCCCTGTTTCTATGCTAAAAATCTAGAGCTGCATTACTAACAGAGCCCCATTGTGTCGCAGCATTAAAGGGGTTGTGAGGAGGCTGTGTATTTGCATGTGTGTTTATGTGTGTTTGTGAAAAAGCTTTAAAACTATAATCCTAAACCTTGCACTTTCCCTTGAAGAAATTTGCCCTCTGCAAGAGGTGCACATGGCATGTGATAAGTGCGTAGCCTGCAAATAACCATGTAGCCTACATTCCTAAGCCTTGACATAAAAAAGAGCTCTATGCAGCTTGCAAAGAACTGCCTTTGTGCAAGCTTTGAATTTAAATTCTGATAAAAAAAAATACTCTCAACAATGTGTAATCAAGACAAAAATGTCTTGATGTGTTGAACTCCAGGGTATTGACTTTATAAAAGGGCAAAAATGGGAGTGTGCCTTTAAAAGCCCACTGCATTACAGTCACATTATCTCCTCTAGTTCTGCCAGCCCGCATTTACTGCTTAAAAATTCTTAATCAATTTAGCATGTGTCAGGCACTTCCAAGAGGAGCCAAGACGAGGCTCGGCATCCAAAGCAATGCCCATTTCGGCACGGAGGTCGGAACGACAGCGTCTGTGGGCTATTTCCCGCGCCAGCCTAGATTTGGCACAGTGCCGGGGCCAGATGGCAACATGTGGCAAAATAACAGAAGCGAGAGACAGTGAATGTATCCATGACACCAACTGTGGCACATCCTATGCAGCAGGCACGAGCCAACACAAGAATCACTCAGAGGGCCAGTCATGCTTCACAGGCCAACTAATTGAAACATCAGATGAGGACAATACTTCACAGACAGACTGAAGTGTCTAAAGAGCAAAACAATGCTTACTTAATTCAATCAACAGTCCTGCACAATGCTATTTAAGTTATTTGTGCACTCAAATTTGTGTGTGGACATGACAATACATGTAAATACAATACTTTCTTGAACCCATCCTACACCTTCACGTTTACAGTTGTGTGGTGACAGAACAGCCGGTGGCTCGTCACTGAGCAGAGAAGCCCTGGGTTCTTCAGTTAAGTCACAAAAGAAAGCCTAATGTGACAACAAAGGCAGATATGGTGTATCAAAAAACAGTGGAGGATGACACATTGTTTCTTATGAAAAGTCCTTGTTGATGTAATAGACGTTATTAGTTTTGCTTGTATCAAGAGTTTTCCCATTCCTAATATCCTGACAGTGGAATGATGTAATGCTTTGAATGAAAGCTGCTTCTGCTTTGTGACCTATGAATAAATCACTAAAGATTGAACTTCATAGACACAACAGAGGCACACTATAATAACAGAAGGCTCTCATTGGCTGATCTAAAGAACTGGGTCATGGAGACGTTGACATTCAACACCAACCAGAAGAACATCCTCAGAAGAACATCCTCTGGAGGGCACGCTGTCTGTGTACATTTAATTGCGTCATTCTCATTAAGAGATGTTACAAAGCGTACATTTTAAAGGGTTTTACCCCATTCTCATGCAGTCTTTACTATTTGAGTGCAGGTTGTGTCTGTTTTGCAAAACCTCATTACATTTTTTTTTGATGGAGTACAAATTATAACACAGATGTCCTTGCTTATTTTGCATCAAAATCTAATCATCAAAAGGGTGCTACTTCTGAGAGGGCTTTTAAATGGCTAATAGTGGTTGTGCTGCACAGTATTTAATTATCAATGGAGTTGTCATGGAAGCACTTCTGGGCATAGCTCGTTTGTCCTTGGAAGTAAAATACTGCTCTGTGTGTTAAAGGATCTGAGACAGCAGGACATAATGGCAATTGTTATCTGCTTCCCAAAAAGGATATGAGAGGCAAACAAAAACTATTTGAAATATGTTCACTCTCTCTTCCTTAAAAAAAAAAATACTCTATAGTTTGTTCTGAGGCATGAGGTGGAGGCATACTGCGCTGGGCCCCATCTGCGGGTCTGTCGGTGTCTCTCCTGCTCCATTGCCCATATCCCATGCTCCATTGGTACAGCGGGTCATGGAAGCTCATGGAAGTGGAAGAGCAAGTGGAAATGAGCTTGTGTTTGAGCAGAAACGCTATAACGCTGTTCTGGTTTGGAAAGCCTTCCAATGATTGTGGTTCATTCTGTCACTTGAAATCAAAAGACTGTAAACTGAGGTCATAGGGACGTCTTTCATCTTGGGATTTGCTGCTGCTGGTTTTCTACTAAAGGTCTATGAACATTAACCTTGTCATAGGTTTGCATTCACCAAAATCACCTCATTGCTCCAACAAGCTTAATCAGGCTAAATGTGTTTCTCATAACCTGAAAGCATTTTTTTCCTTTTTAATACCACTAACAATTGCTTTTAACTTACATTTTAACATTTCTTTTATTTTTGAAATGAGTTTGGGATTCAATACAAACAGCACACAAATTAATTTCTGTGGAGTGAAGTGGTTGACAGTCATTCTGTTTCAAACTTTTTGGTGTAAAGACGCAGCAATCTAAAAAAATAAAAGCCTTTGTGAGAATTGTGTGGCAAATACTAACAGCGTACAACACATCCGCTGGAAGCAGTCTGGCCTCTCCGAGCTCCTCTCCTTCTGTTTGGAGCTGATCAAACTAAATGCTTTATTGCTCTGGAGTCCATTCAGTCACTCTTTCATTTCTTATCAGTCTGTTTATCTGACATTTTTATTTGTTCTTTGACTTCATCCATCCACTTAATGTAACATTTTACTATCTATATTCAAGCAGCATACTCAAGCGTGCGTATTCTTTGGAGGGCAGCCTATTCTGCACAACAGCAGCCAGACGCATCTCTCGGAGACGTGTACAGCTGAGAATTAGCATTTGCATGTGAATGTCTTGGTGTATGCAGTGGAGTGTTGGTACAGTACATCATGTCTAGAAAGGGACGGATAATCATTTCATCCAAAAAGCACCTAACAATAAGATTTTCCCCTCTTTAGCTACTACTGATTATATTGTGGTTAGCAGTGTATCATCAGAACACAGTCATTATTGAATAAATGAATATATTACAGGTTTGTTCAAGCACTCTGTAAAAAGAGTTTGTGTAGTAGAGCAGGCAGTTAAAGAAAATAAATGAAAATGGCAAGCGGCGGGAAGAAAAAGCTCCAGAGTCGAAAGCACAGGTAGGGACTTCACAGTCAAATAACTTGTGACATTTTTGACTGGAGCTGTTGATGAGCTAGCGCAAAGAATTACCCCTGTGTGTCAAAACAAGTTCTTTTTTTTCCTGTTTCATGCCTCCCAACAAGCACCAATTTAGAAAAAGAACAATAGAGTGGGGGAATTAGACTTTTGAATAGAACTTTTGGGAGCTGTAGCTTTTCTCCAGAAAAGAGCCGGTTAAAAGATTCTACTGCACATATATATAACTTGGAAGAGCACATACAATAATCATTTAGTTTTATCTTGGTTTGATAATGGTAAGTAAAGAGGACCAAATTAACTCATTAACATAAGTTCCATACCGCCAATTAACACAATGCCCACACTATCTAGAGGTGTTATTTTCAGTGATATACTACATTATCATACTAGCTTTTTCCACACTATTTGTCAATAGTTGTGCCAAGAGACAAGCCTTTCTTTTTTTTTTACATACATACTATTCTGCAAGCCTCATTTGTATACAAACATATACAAATATAAAATGTATGTTGTTAGATTATGATTCTGTAGTCACAAATTCATCAACAAGACAGTATTCTCGAGAAATTTAAAAAGCATGTTCTATTTTTGAACTGAAGTTTTGTTGTGTAGGTTCAATTGAATAACCTTTTACTATCTTGAAAATGACACATAAAAGTTGATCTTACCGAGTCTGTTGTCAAGTGCTCCAAAGTCAAGCGAGTACTTCACCACATGGTAATTGTTCCAAACGTACAGCAGGTTGTCCCTTGGATTGTAATCCACAGCAGCGATGTACTGGTAGGAGTTAGGGAACGGGATGTCCAGATACCCATCTTTACTCAGCTCTGTGTTGTAGATATAGTCAATCTTGTTGCCTGTTGCTTCATTGTCATCATCCTCATACACAGACTTCACCACATACAGAATTCCACAGATCATGAAGGCATTGGAGGCTGAGCGCTTGTCATATGCTGTGTCCCAGGTGCCCTCGACACGCAATGTGTATGGATTTAGTTGGCTGATGACAATCCGTCCATTGTTCTGCTCAGTGGCGTAAATCACCCATAGTCCATTCTCATCTACAGCCAAGTCGATGTCCGATTTCCCTCCCCAGCGGTACGGTGAGGTGTCGTGATAGTTGGCATTAGCGATGATGGCCTCACCACTCTTGATACGAGTCCGCAGGTCAAACTTGACAATGTTGCGTGTGCGTTCCTTGTTGAAGAACAATGCCCCGTCATATACAACAAAACCAGTCCCGTCGACTCGATGAGGAAGTTTGTAGGTCGTTGTTGGTCTTCCAGCAATGAAATCTTCCTTGGACGAGTACTCGGTCAAGGTATCAGTGCGGTAGGGTGTCCAGGGCATGTAGTAGATTTTATCCGATGCTTGGAGAGGGTCCTTGCACCAAGCTCCAGACTGGTGGTCCGACTCGAAGAGGTGCTCGCTCTGGTACACCCTCCGCAGGAGCCCTGGGCACAGGAATACTGAGGAGCCAAAATAGGGAAAAAACAAGTACAGAGTTACATTGGCAGGTAAGGGAAAATAAAAGGCTTAAGATCATCTTTTGGGATGTTAAGTTCATTCAGTAACTGGTGAATTATAACTGTTCATGCAAAATCATGAAATGAAAAATAACCAATTTAATATATAACCACCTTTAATCACCTATTACTATTTAGCTTTTTGATTTTTTTTTTCATTTCTTTAGAACCCTGAAGGCAATTAACTTTTAAAGTCACTGAACAAAACACACTTGATGGAAAGATGAACAAATTAGATGAAGATCATAAATGATGTAAAAGTCATTCAATCTAGAACAGAAAGTCACATAATCCACAAATAAAAGCAGCAGAAAGATGATTGTTTGGAAAGGTCTACAAGCATTCAGTTCTGAGCCCAATGATCCTGAAAACATTTGATCAATTACTAGGCCGTAATTATTGGTTCTGGCCAAATAAGAAGAGAAAACAAAAAAAAAAAAAATCAGATTAAAGCAATTAAGTCATTGTTATAATGACCGTCTGCCTATTATTGAATCCAGATGACGTTTTCAGTCTGCAGAATGATTTATAATACTATACACAATAAACAAATTATATGTGAACTGGTTTGTTCTCAAATCTGATAAAGCTTAGCCAAGGCAATTCAGCTGTAGCAGGACAATACTAGGAGAGATAATTCAGCTTCATTATAAATGAGCTGCACTGAGGCAAGTGGAAAATTGTACTGTACATTTTAATGTCAATATAACTGATACTGATACATTTTTCCACAGGTTTAAGCTCAGGTTTATAATTTGAAGGCTCTTTGCAGTCAAATGGCCCAGGAGCATGATACTGTGCTGACAGTTTCAGCTGCGGATCTGTCAAGACCTAAAAAGCCACATGCTTCAAAGAGGTGGAGGAGAAAAAAAAAAAGACAGCCAAACCAGAGGCTTCTACTCTCTTGTAATTCCTAAGATTAAACACGTTGTCTACCTACGGCTGAATGCGCCCCATTGACACAGTGCCTGAGCACACATCTCAGCGGTTGCTCTGCGAAATGCTAAAAGGTTTGTTTCTATAGCTGGAAAGGACTAGATGTGCTTAAGGTCAAAAGAGGAAGGCTTTGCACTGGGTGGCCTCAAAGGAGATAGTAAAAAAAATGCCATCCACAAATTTAAGCCCAAAGACGGGAGAGTAAATGACAGAGTTTAAAGTAATAACATAAAGCAATCATGGCATTCATGGGGCATTTTGCAAAAACTTACTGCAGCAGTTGATTCATTTTAATGAAATGCTTTATACTCCCTTTTCACCTTCACTACTCATTCTCTTCACCAAAGCTTTCATTGACATGTCACTAATTAAAGACTACTATAAAGCTTCAAATTTATTACCAACGCCATTAAAGCGCAGCTCAATGACTTCTTATTTAATGATTTCATTTTCATCTTTGACTTCAATCCAGCTTCATAGTTAACGTCTGAGTGGAAGACTTGGTGGCAGGTTCCTCTCTTGTGGAAAAAGCTACAAGCAGTGGTATGTTCTGCACAATCACTCGGTGCTGATAAGGGAAGAATATGACTGCTATGAACTGTCTACAGTATTGACTTGTGAGTCCCTGAAGGTTATATCCATCAACATGTTAGCGCTATAATCAAAAACGCTGACAGCTTATTGGACAGACTATTGATCAAACGGTATAGCCCTCTGCTTTAATATAATGCAGTTGATAAAACAGGACTGGAATATTCTTGGGTTATTAAAAGAAACTGAAAACATCCTGGGGTTAGTGGGCCCCAGAATGCAAGAAGGGTGGTATTGACCTGCCCTTGAAGAATTACAGCATGGATAAATCTTCTTTGTTGGTTGATCAGAAATGAATGGAATGCATGGGTCACTATTTTGCATCGTGCTGCCATTTAGTAAAAATTTGTTCTTGTTTGGCAATAGTTCAAAAACTGTTTCCCATAAATGACATGTTCAACCAGCAAAAAATAAATAAATAAATAAATAAAAAGAAGCTAAAGTGCCCAAATCCCACCACCAAAAATGCAAAACATGCCAACATGAGAATGTAGGTGAAAAAAAAAAGTTGTCTGTATTTAGTTACCTTTTTGTTCCACTTCTATATTATTAGGCATGAAGAGGAGAGAAAGACAGAAAAAAAAATAAAAGCATTGGTTAATTATCTGGGGGAAAAGCTTTTTCTGCATAACATTCAGACAACAATAGAAGATAAGTGTGGAGTTAGTAGAAAAGACATTCAATAATAGGCTTTTAGGAAGTAGAAGAAAACACGGGCGTCACTGCCTGTAGAGCAAAACAGAGGTTAGCCACTGCATTACATTCAAACTTTCATCAACTTTCAAGTCAATACAGCTAAAATGATTTGTAAATACGTTTGCATGACTGAAATATGACATATACATGGTCCTGTGTCTTCACTTTTGTCTACAAACTTAATTTACCAGAGACAGATGTGCATTTCATATCATTCATGGCATTCTTCCTGATCTCTCTCTTCGTAGTATGGGCTAAAATACACCGAGCATGCCAGCTCCTGTCCCTTCCCCTTCGGTAATCCCGCTTCTAATAAGAGCGGATTAACCTCTGTTACCAGGGCTTACAAGAGCTCTCTCCTCCAAATGGAGAGTGAGGTATGGAGGTCAGTCAGTGCGTAGCATGAGGAGGGGGTGAAGTTTGAAAGATGAAGAAGTTATTAGAGGGGAACAATATTAATGCAAGGCAGTGAGCCAATGAAAAAGAGTGAATGAGGCGCACATGGTGATAGAAAGAGCAAAAAGAGGAGAATAATAGGGAGGGAAAGGGCTTTCAACAAGTCATCTGTGTTTGTCAGATCATAAAATTGTACACTGTTGCAGTGTGGCAGCTCATCAACAGCAAACACACCAGCTGTCATCGAAACACTACAAGTCCACAGTCCGCCACGTCAACAGTAACTCCGGGGTTAAATCTGATTTGCCATTAACGGCAACTCAAATTTGCCAATAACTTGGAACCGCACGTGCATGCCATAGATCAAAGCAAAGTAAACAGCCGAACATCGCCGATCGAAGCCTCTTCACCTCCCATGAGCACCGGCTGCACAACAGGGACCACAGGGGGGCCGGCTTTTTCTGATTGAGCGATCGCTAACAGTGGCAGGGGAAGAGTGGGGTAATGATCTATAGAAAAAGGCATTAGCGACGGGGATGTGAGAAGTGGTATACAAGGCAATCGCTAGGGGAGATGGAGTGAGAAGGATCAGGTTGAGAACTAACAAGAAAAAGGGCTACAATTTTGACCAGAAGATGTCGCCTCGGGCAGATGTCTCACCCCTAGGATCACTGATTGTTCATGTGATAATAAATGCAGGTGGACTAAACCTACGGAACTAGTGTCTTAGTGCTGAAATAGAAGGAAGGAGGAGAGCGGAATAAGACGGAGAATTGATTCATTTGAAAAGCTTCTTTACCCCACCCGGCCACCCCCATTGTGACCTTAATGCGATTTTGGTCATGGCTGTCACTGAGTCACTAAAAAGCACTCAGCTCTCTCTCATCCAGTCATCTCACACATCTCCTCTGCTGCTCTCTCCCTTCTGCTTCCTCTGATGTCAAAAGAGAGCCGTCACTTCAAAAAATACATACACTGCAAAACAACAAACCTGGATTTCTTTGTGATACTTTGAGACAATTTGCACCTGGAACTGGATTTATGTGGCTTAAGTTATTACAACATTATCCCCATTTCTTGGTTTTTGTTTATTATCTGAGCAAATGTGTTATACCCAAATGGCGCTTGGAACAAATTTTTAGCTCTTCACTGACGAAAGGTGCACCTGGAAGAAGCCCAGTGCAAGTGGTCTTATCAGTTGGCCACTGGGCAGCTCCCATCAAGCACTTGCGGGTTAAGTACACTTCTGTGCTCCTTACTTACTTTCTAATCCAGATTTAGTAGAAATACTTCCTGTGAGTAAATTCAGCTGCTCTGACAAACAGAAAAACTTTGTCTGATTCCTATATTTCATTGTATAATAAATTTCCGGTTTGTGTTTGTGTTCATAGAAATAATGGACCGAATAAATGACTTGGTTAAAGTAAACGCTTTGACTGTCCAGAAATGGACTACACCTGGCACTGGTTTTGGGAGAAACAATAACTCAGTGAACCATGGCTTCCAGCTTGTAACAGTTTGGCGCTGGTTTGATTGGTTTAGCCTGCCAAATCCATAAAGTCGGGAAAAAGGCAACATGGCTGATTCTGCCTAATTGGTCAAGCTGTCCAGCTAAATTTAATAAGCTGAACAAGCAACATCCAGCTTCAATTTACAATATGTTACAACTAGGTGAATGCAGGCAAAAAATACAGCCCCTACATTATATACAAGAGGTGGGGCATATGACTTTCTTAACAATAGGCTGTTTTGTCGGACTGTACGTCATAACAACTGTCGGGCCACTGAATACAACAGTCCACCACCAATTTTTCAAATGGTGCATGTTTTTACAACTGCTTAGGTAAAAAGAATGTTGCCGTTTAGCTTAGTTATTTTTTTAATAGTATTTGACACATTTGACTGGCAACGAAACAAACATTTCACAAAGCATCGAGTCATCATTAGAGAGTAGAATACTGTTGGGATCTATAATGGTGCAAGTCAAAACTAGCACAGCAGCTCTACTTGTATCACGCATTTTAATGGTAGAACGTTTTAGCTTTTAGATTAAGGTGGCTACCATACATCAGTCCCGTTTTAAAATCCTCCTGTCCCATGTCCTGGGGGATATCTGTTAAAACACTATAATGTCTACGTTTTTTTACCATCAATGCCAATCAGAAAGCCAAAGCAGCGCACTGCATGTCTGTGTGTCAATCACAGAGTTTCCATGGTTACGTCAATATTAACCAATTGAAAAAGATCCACAGTGTTCCACATGTCTGTAACTCGATATTGATTGGTCCATTTACGTGCTTAAGCATGAGGCTATTGCTAAGACTTCCTTCTCTGCTGCTTTCACCATTTCAGTCTGACGTCAGCCAAAAAGAAAGTCATCATTTACTAACGAGCTTAAGGAACAATACAACTGGTTGCTTTTAGGAAAACACATGTTTGTTACATGTTAATATAATAAAAAAATGTTACTCAATGCAATCAGTTCACGTTTTTTTGTGTTTACTGGTGATACACGCCGCATTTTCCATTAAGGAATTTCTGTTAAGGTGCCGTCTTTTGATTTTCATTTTATAAAATTTAAGTGTCCCAGTTTAAAGATTTGAAAATCTGGTCACCCCATCTTATATGCATGCAGAGCTGCTAACAATGTGGATCCTTAGCGAGCACTGACCACGCTGTGTGAGCGGCAGCTGTATGGATTTTCATTTAAATAATTAACGCTTTCCAATTTCACACTAATGGTTCAGAGGTATCAGAATGGTATCATTAGCCGCTAATAGAGATTCATGGCCGAATGGCGTGGACATATTTTTTGTAATATTCCCTTTTTCTCCAGCCTTCTTTTTCTCTTCACGAGTGTGCAGTGTATGAACTCCTTAACTCAATCCCATCAGCTTTTTAATTAATGGCACAAATTACAAGGCTTTGAATAGCATGTGCCTAAGGATGGGGGAGGACGTCTCTCTTTCTGTCAATCCTCCCCTCAGTCTCTTACTCGGAGTTTATGTGTCCCCCATCCCATCATTTCAGCTTCCATTTCTCACATCTTCTCACACAATGTCCTTTCTATCCGACCACTGCTTGTCTTTTTACTCATTCTCCTTTGCTTTATCATTGCCGTTTTCCCATTCCTATTACTAGGAGCCAGATACCTTGTAACCTTGACAATACGGGATGCTGTTTGCAAGCTCTCTTGTCCCTTCAAACAGCTCGTCTCTGTTTGAGGGACAGGTGCAAGGACTTGGCATCCATCCAAACCGCCTACCCATGTGGGACTAGCTAACGGAGGCAGAAAAGGCAAGCTCGGCCCAGGCAAAACAAAATTAAATACATTTTTTGTGGAACATGGCGGCAACTGGAGCAGAAATAACCTAATTGCATCTCTTAAAATATGTCTTGATTTTCCAAGGACCTTGAGAAGGGAGGGTAGGAGAGGGGTGAGGGAGGTAACGTATGTTGACGGGTGTGTGGCTAGAATTGTGCTAGCTAATAAAGAAGTCAAAAAGACAAGGAAATGGACAAAAGGAGCTTTGATTAGGAGGGTGATCATTAAAAGGAGAGGACCCCCTGAGGATACCAATCTCTAATTAGTGCTGTATCCTCGACACAGCAACCCAACCACCCTCTTATAGCTGTGCTAGGTGTATGTGTCAGAATGATAAAAGCTTTTATTATGTAATTGGAAAACAAATAAAAATGAAATCAAAGTGTGTTAATGAACATCAAAATCATTGCTAAAACATCTAAATCTAGAAAATTAAAAAATTAAAAGTATCTATTACTGGATTCCATTGTCCAGCTTCAACCGCTTAACAGCTACATTTATTCACACCTATAATCAACACTTTACCGTGCAATTATCTTACTTCTTGACTGGGGATATAATACTTGCTGTACTGTTTCTATTCCCAACCACCAAACAGCCACATTTTAAACTATCTCAAAAACTAAATGTGTTTTTCTTGCATATGTAGTCCTGAAACAACCTCAATACAATGACCATATTTTATAGCTTTGTAAGTTATTCCACTTACTTTAAGTGATTTAATAGTGTTTAACTGTGTTTGGCTAAAAAACGACATCTCAAAGTTTTAGACTGACTAAAGCCCACAAAGCAATATTCATTTTTTTTACTTAAACTTTATTCAACCAGATAAGAACCCATTGAGATCAAGATCACTTTTACAAGGGTGACCTGCCCACGTATTATGAAATACAACGACAATAATAAAAACTAACAAAGAAATAAAAAAAACAGGATAGACAGGTTTAAGTGCTTTAGTATAAAGTGCGTGAAGGTCTGTACCAAAGTGTATCATTGAGAACCATAGTGTGACATTCTCTCTTTTTTTTAAGTTTGAACAGAAATATCCAAATGAAATGAGGTCTGATAGTTTCAGATCAGACTGTAGGTAGGTTTTTTTTTCCCCCCATTTCTGTTCTAACTTGAGGCACAGAAATAGGAATGTAAGGCATAATGGCTTTTTGTTCTGTGAAGAAGCATGCTCAAGTAAGATGGAACTAATCCAAGAGCTTTGTAAACCAACATCAGCTACTGCGTGTATCTGCATCCACTTAAAGAAGGCCAGCCTGACTCAACATAAAGCTCACAGTTTTGAGTGAGGCCACTACATCCAGTGACATACTTCAGGGAACAATGATAAACACTATTCAAGGACTGTAGACAGTTAGAAGACGCACACATGCAGTATATAATACATCACCATAATCAAGTAAAGGCAAAATATGATCTAATGAAATCCTCTTGTCTACAAACAGTTCTACACCTACAGCATACATTATTAATATTCTGTGATCTGCAGAATCTCAAAAGTGATGCCGCCGGGTAGCTCAGATGGTAGAGTGAGGACCTGGGTTCAAATCTCGCTCGGGTCATTTGCCCAGTGTCATTCCCCTCTTTCACCCGGTTTCCTGTCGACTGTCTACTGTCAAATAAAGGCAAAAAGTCAGATGCCACTGACTTGTAATCCTCTGCACTGTTGTATAATTGGCTCATCTGTGTCCATGCTGCAGGTTAGCCTGGCAGCTAAAATGTCAATCACACACACAATCACACAAACTTTGAGTCCTCGCTTCACTCAAAGTATTATAGAAGACTTTTCATAAATGACAATGTAAAGAACATGTTTTTGGTTTCAGTGTGGTATTAACTATCTTTATGGTCTATTTTGTCTTTGATTTTTAACATGTTTAAAGTCAAAGGGTTTGGACAAGTTAAATATCTGTAAACCCTGTCTATGACACCACTGTGGGTCTGTTGTTTAAGACATGTGACCGAATGCCATAATCATCAGAGCTTGGGCTGCAGGATGGGAGTGGTCGGCTGTCACTGACTGATGAGGTGACATTACAGGCCTCTATCACACATGGGGGCCGGGCAAAAGCTAGCCACTCAGGTGGGGAGAGTGGGGACAAATAAAAAAAAAAAACACCTTGTCTGAATCAACAACTAATGCTCAGTGGCATTTGAGCGAGAAGCAGGTTAGGTGTGGTTGTGTGATGTATCTGCTGTCACGCTGTTGACTCCCACACAAGGTCTGATGAACATGGATTGGAGAGCTCAAGAGTGGAAAGCCAGTAGAATCTGCTTAGTAGATTTACCGATAGCTTCAAACGATGTGATCTACTCCTCAAGAAGCTTTAGAGTTACAAAGAGATTATCCGAGGGAAAAAGAAGTGCTCCGCAACAAGAGATTCAACCAAGGCTCATTTTTATTAGTGAAAAAAAAAAAAAAAAAAGCAGATGCAAGCCTGATGAGACAAAGACTGCCGCTGCATAACCAATCACTGTCCGAGCTAACGGCCATTAACTCCCATCCTGGTCACACAGGTGGTGTTTACTTTAGGTGTGACCACTGCATAATGGCCCCTGTAATGACGCCACATTATACCCAACCTGCATCGTAAGTGATAGCCATGTGTAGAGCATCAATTTCATGGCCTCACCTGCCAACACAGACGGAAACCTAGCGAACGGTAGCAGGTGCTTAGTAAAACTTGCCAAAACAATCTACCTCCTTATTCGATTAGGACCCCCCTCCTCCCGTGAACCTGCTAGCTGTGTTATTATTAGCAAAATGAATTAAAAACCAATTAGGTAAGTTGGAAATAAAGGGACTACATGAATTACACGGCAAGTTGCTACAAGGTATGAGCTCGGGATTACACTGTTCAAATTGGATGTGATTCTATGATTATATGCTCTGGCTTAGCTTCCAAATTGTGAGCCATATCTGACAGAGCTGAGCTGGATCCCACTGTGCAAGGCAGGATTTTACATTGTCCTTATTAGCTACAAACAGTGGGGGGAACCAGTGGCTTATGTATAGCTACACACTGCCAGCAGGCTTTCTTTTTGTCCTTTAGTCTCTCTCCCTCTCTCTTTTTACCTCATCTGCGATACAGATGAGTGTCAGTTTTGAAAAGTGCACAGAACAAAAGCGCTTCCTGAAAGGATGGGTAATTATCCCCTGACTCCCCTTTCCTGATTTTTAGCCCCCAGAGGGTTTGACCACACGCCTGGTCCAAATCAGCCATTTTCTGTGGAAACTTTTTCGAAAGAAGAGGAAGTAGGAAAACGGAAGCACAAGCTGTTAACAATAATGGAAACCCATGGGTGACACCAGCATTGGCCGTCACTTTAAGATTCCATTGTATGACTTCCTGGCACACAGAGATCGGGAGTGTTTGGATTGGTGTCATGTCTGAATCGTAGAGAGAATTTGAAGATCATGGACTAAGCTTCTCTTTTGATATCATCATCTATATTCTAACTTTTCCAAATGAGTTTCTGACAAACACAAGGAAAAGAGTATGTTATTGTAGCAAAGCCAAATGAATAGTCCTACTCAATTCTGTAAACCCTTCAGTGAAACTGAGAGAAAAGCACGCACAAACCTGGCACCACATGCACAACGTTAGTTCCAAATAGTTAACAGATGAATAATAAAAAATTTAACCCCAATAGTTTTGTTGTAAGAGAATATCGTTGATAGACCGAGTCTTTGTACAAAGCCGGAAAATGCTCATTTGAAAAGTTGCCCTGGCATTCGAATGGACGTTTTGCCTTTAGGTGACTAAGCAAAAAGAAAAGCTCTGTCCAACCTAAGGGTTTCTAGGGCACTTCTGAAACCCACTGCAGTGCATCTGGCGGAAACACAGATTGTGTATTGTGTTGAGTGTCCATAATCAGCCACAGTGGCCGTGTCGGGACCTTAAGACGACATAACCATTCAAAGTGCAATGTAGGGGAAAGACATCCAACAAAGGAGCGCATGGTTTGAATGTGCAACGAGCCGGAGCGTGTGAAGGGCCACTGAATTGTGTGCAAGTGCTTGATTACTGCTGAAGAGTGAGGACTGTGCGGCTACGAGGGGACACACAGTAACATTGACCTTCTTCTGAGCTTAACCTTTGGGGAGGGGCCATTACAGCAGAAGATACAAGATGAGCAGAGAGGTAAGGCGATGAGAGAATAGTAAGAGAATCTTTGGGTCGTGGTCAGCCATTGGTGCACAGTCATTTTTACGAGTCATCATAAAGGCACAGTTCTGCCTGAGCTTGCTATACAGTTACATAACCCTAATTGAAGTCAAGGGTTTTACATTCTTAGCCTGTGATATTGTCTTACACACAATGTATGACATAATTATTCTGACTGCAGCTCAAATTAATATAAGACGGATTGCCTTTTTGCTGTGACATCGCCACACGCAGCGTTGCAATGATTCTCTTCCATTTCAATTGATGGAGTGTATCAAATGGCAAATTAATAAAATCAATATTGTATCTACAGCGTGTGTCGATCGATTTAGCACACTCCGCTGCCATTATTAACGGAGGATCTGATTGTACGGTCTGCGCGGCTTATAAAGATATGAGAAGAGAGCTGTAATTCATCCCAAAAGCTCCCCGGGCAAGATACAGATAAAAGGGCATTGGTGAAGGTGGTTCAGAGGAGACAAGAGGCAGGTGTGGGGATTTTGGAGGCTAGAATAAAGAAGAAAAAAAAGAAAGTGAGCAACAGTTCAAGGATAAGATGTAAGTGAAAGAAAGGGAAAGAAAGGCGTACAGGGAGCAGGGCTGACAGAGGAACACAGAGTCAAGACTTCTGAAGAAGAAGGAGAGGTGGGGGGTCATGGGTGGCTGCGTTTCTTATTAGACACCCAAATCCCTCACTCTGTTTTAGCAGCTCGGTAAAGTGACTTGTGTTAAGATCCCATCTACAGTCAAGCTGCTATTCATCAACCGAGAACGCTTTGCTAATGGAAGTAACTAATTATTTGTCACCAATTAGCAGGAAAACAAACCGACATCTTGGGGATGTTTTAGTTTTAGCAGGCGTAAACGTTACTTATTTTAGCCAAAGAGCATTAACCTCTTGGAACTGCAGATTTGCAATGACACCCTGATTTAAAAATGTTAATGAAAGATTCCAGGAAACCACAAAACCGTGTAAATTTTTCTAGTGTGGTCCTAAATTCAATCTTGATACGACACAACTAAAACCAGGTAGGAAATAATCATTTATCACTAAAAAGAAATAAAATAAAACCATGTTTATATGCTTTAAGGCTATTTGAGTGCACATGCTGTACTCAGGTCATTTACCTAGCGTATTCTGACAAAAAAAAAAAAAAAACAGGTAATATTCTTGTTAGTTTAGTAATGGTGTATCCTGGAATCTATAACTTCCTCTAGCCAAAATGTGAATATTACATATCATACATCAAGCTGAAATGTATTTGATAATAACTATAATTTCCATATTTGTGTCCAAGCTAGTGAGCTGCAGGATTGATGTGTGTGGTGTCAGATGCTTTGGATTGAGCGAGGGAGTTACAAAAATCCTGAGGAAAGACAGTAACACTGGGTGGCTGAGATATGGAAAATGTGCGCGCCGCAGCGAGTCTAGTATAAAAGAACCATCTGCCAGTTCTGGATCACAGGTAGAAATGATTTTACTTCAAAACATGAAAGCTGCAGTCAGGCAGACTGCTGAGGGGGCCCTGTAAGGACATAAAATGTAAAAAAAAAGAAAAAAAGCTAGAGATGGAATGAATTGGGTTTATTAGGAATGGCTTGAATGGTGAAAACTGAAGTAACCACTTTTATGGTTGAACTTGAATCATTTTGCCAGGCATGGGTGTGTGTCTTCCACTTCAAAGGTCATTATAACACAATGAATACTGTCACATGGCCATTTCCTTTGGCCTTATGTGAACTTCCTGTCGGACTGTTCATCCTTTTACCTCATGCTGATGCCTCTCTTCCCTGCCCAAATGTTTCCACTCACATTATGTGAAGCCTGACAGCATTTTACTTTCCCCCCACTGGCTGCACTAATTAAATTCTTTTTATTTACTCTTTAGAGATACCTCACTAGTCTGAACATTAACTGGCAGCCAGTGAGTCAGTGTGAACATAAAACAAATCAGGCTCTCTTGCTGCTACAACACTTATCAAAGGTGTTAAGGTGCTCTGAAATGACATGAGACAATCTTATCTGACTAAAACCATTAATAGACACATGCCTCACTTTGCATAATGTTACCATGGCACAGTTTGTATCAATGTGCACAACAAGTTATTCAGTTTTACCATTTCATGTTTACAGTCCAAATAAATTTTGCACATTGCGGGAATCAACTGTCTCAAAAAACGCATGAAACAGGATGTTTTAGTGAATATTTGGAGCGATGCCAGACTGCATTTGATCTACTGATGTTAAACAGGCAATGAGTGAAGGGATAAGAAGGTGGCTCAAAGAGAATAAGACAGAATACATACTGTAAGGAACACATTCATACTGGACTTCAAGGTATTTGTAGGTTCCGGGGCAAGGGTCAGGAAATACATCAGGGCCGGCCACAACAGCACACTGGGTCCGGTTGTTACACCTGGAATATATACACACACACATGAAAAAAAAAAAAAAGGTCAATTGCAAATACATGAAAACATCAGCCACTGTTTGCTAAATATTATGCATGCCTATATATAAACAGTCCTTGGAATATCACAGTTGTAGGAGGCAAAACATATGAGGGTTCATGGTTATTTTTACTGGAAACTCCGAGTGAGTCATCTTTGGAAGTTATTATTCATGCACATTCTAGCACATGTGTACATATTAATGTAGGCTTTGCTCATACATCCCCATTTTCTAATACACATTTTGTCTTCGATATTTGACAGACATTGAACAAAACTGTATATTGTATTTATCTGAATTCTGTTGTCAAAATGATAACAGGATAAGAGGTACATTGTCGACCAGAAAATAATGAATGTAGTAAATGCATGAAGCTAATCTAACGCAACAGAATGAGTGCATATCTGAATGCCACTGCATGGATGCCACGTTCTTTTCAGCATAGATTTCAATTCACAATAGAACAGAAGAAATATATATTGCATGTGCATATTTATATTTGATTTTTGAATGTTGGATTTTAAAAACAATGCCAAATACAGTAAAAAATTGGGTGGTTTATAAAATATAATATCTCTTATAAGGGGTAGTTAAAACATTTTTTTTACTTCAGCCTACACCCTTTTCGGTCATTATAAGTTATGGTAAAATTAAAATATTGTATTCTTTTTTCTTCTCTTTTCCTTTTTGTGTTGACCAAAATAAAGTAAACAATTTTTTTAAATAAATTATTGAATCATGAGTCCAAAATAAAGTAGAATTGAATACATTAATTACAGTAATCACAACAATGAATAGTGTAGTGTAGTTCTGAGATAATAAGCTAATGAATGATATTTTTAACCATTAAAAACCGAAAAGTCAGTTGAAAACACTGGTCTTTGGGGACATGTTTTTGTTGAGGATGAGGCGGAGAAGTCACACGGCCATGCTCGACAGCATGGACAGGGGGATAGTTATTAGATCATGATAGATGGTGGTGGCTGCAGCGGCCGGTGGAGGGGGGTCAGACACAATCAACTGTGCCAAATCAGCTACCTTACCTGAAATGTGAATGTTCATTAAAAAACACAATTACAGTGCTAGTGGTGTTCCCATGTGCCATTTTCTTTTTGGCATTCATCAATCAAAGCTGTACTTTCATATGCACGAGGAGCCTCTCACCGCACATGATAGCAGCGCTTATCCCACAACATTAAACTCTTAAACGTTTTGACAAGTATTGATCTAATTGTGTGCCGCATCTGTTTGCAAAAAGTGAAACAGGACACGAAGGTCAGTCTGATTTCTATTTGAGCATCCACCCATTGCGTGAGTGATCTTCAAGTGGTCTGCCGCCTCAAGCTACAGTATACACCGGATGGCCATCTATCACGGCCATCCCCATTTACAGACCATCATTATCTCGCAATATAGAAAAGGTATTTATTCCCGAGCATGGCTGTTCACAGTGTAAGCCTGGTGAAGGTCAAGGCGCGGTCTGACACAATGATTCATACGCCACAATTAAAGGATTCTCTACACCTTAATTAACATTGATTAGTTGCCGACTAATCAATCGAACCAGTGAGGGACAAGCAAAAAGGGGCCCCATCTCAATCCAAGCCAACCCAATAATGAGATATGGTCTGCTGCATCGCTCCCATCCGGCGTATATGGGTTCACGCACCCATCCGCCATTCACCCTTCCTCACTACTACTTACCCCGCTCATTCACCCCACTCAGCTGTCTGTCCCCTGTGAAGAGTTAATTCCCATGCAGTAAAAGTCAGTCAGATAAATACGAGGTCAAGCCTAAACGAAACTCAAAAAAAAAAAAAAAAAACAATTATAGCGACGGCTTTACCCATCTCCTCGCCTCGATTCGTCTGACTATTTCTGGTTTATTCTATTTAGAACGAGAGGCTTTTGTAATCAGCAGGTGAGAACACAAGTTAAGATTAAGTGTCACTTTGAATTAGAATGGATACGAGAGGTGGGTCTCCAGGGACGTGAAGTTTTTGTGTGAATGTGTGAATAGATGAGCACACACGATTATAAAGCAAGATATATATATACAGCAGAGATGGGTTATAGTCTGGCAGGTGAAGTTGGAAAAGCACCAACTATAAGATTATGTCAGCATATTGTTATTTTGCATAAAGATGTTGAGATTTTGTTGGCCTAAAAATGTTATATTACTTTTGTAGTTGAACACAAGTTTCAATCGCCAAGGAATGAGGACTAAATTGGATTTCGTGTTAAGATTTGTTAATCATGGTCTTTTAAAAAAAATCTTTACTTTGCAACACTGTGAAAAAACTAGCTAGAATCCATTAGCAGTCTATTGTCAGAACAATGCAGAGTCCAAAGACAACACAGGCTCTATCAGCTGCACTTCACCTAACAAATACTAAAAGCTTTTCTGCACACAAGAACAAACAACAAATCATCCACAAAAGCTAAGCTCAACCAAATCTGCAGTTGTAATCTGTGATTTTAATAACTTCCTCTTGAGGGATTAAACATCATAATGTGTATTTACAGTGGATTTTTAACTTAATCCAAGCCTTAACATTTATCTTGGCCCACATTTTTAAAAACTCCCTTTTATCACTGCTGTGCACTTTTACTTAATGCATGGCCATACATAAGCACTGATCAGTTTTCCTATACTAGTGTCCTGAAGGCCCCGTTGTACCTCAGCAGGATAAAAAGAAAAAAAGTGGAGAAATAATTACAATTAAATGTATTAAGTGCAAATCAATGGCAGAGTAGGAGGCAGTCGATAGATGGAGAAGCTCCCCACACCACCTGCCACAACAACTTCACATTTACCAATTAGAGATCTAATCAGGGTTTCATCAGAGAGCAAGCTCTCATGTAGGCTTTTGAACTGGAACAGAGGACTGAAGGGCTGTAATTCGTAAGGGTTGTACATATGTAGCGCACGAGCAGCAGACAGTTTTATTGAACCGAAGAATAAAAATATATATCAAAATATAATAAAAATATATCAATCTGATCCTGCTTTGGACATTTAATGGTGGCCATGGACCCAAGGGTCATGCGGATGACAACCTCTAACCAAGATGACATTGTAAAAGACCACACGACACACTCAATTCAGCAATTTTGGCCACTAACTTTGCCTTTTTTATACCCATTCCAGCCTAGCCTTTTTTCCTCCTGTTCCTTCGTCTGCTGTTTGTTATAACTGGCAGCTTAGAGCTCAGACTGCCAGCTGACAAGGGCCGATGTGGCACAAAGCAGCAGAGCCCTATGTAAGCACAAACTGTAATCACTATAATCGCCGGCTGATCCTGCTGTTGCCACTGATGACAGTGACTGGGCTGAGCCCTTTTATCGTCAACTGACCACAGAAATAACCAATAAAGAAATAAATGGGTTGATTGATGGGCAAATTGATTACTGAATAAATCATTTTAATTGTTTGGAGCCACTGTTCAGCGCTAAATAAACTTAAATTATTTTTATTAATGTAATTTTCGTTTACATTATATATAGAAATGTTCCTTAAGGTTTGTCTACAAAAGCAGTGGTGTGCAAAACTAGCACAAAGTTTTGGTATAGGGCCCTACAATTTCAGATTTTTTAAGTGGATACCTGCACAAATACTTAGCTTAGAAACAGAGGACCACTTTTTCAAAGCTTTAAATTGTATAAAGGCTCTGTACTGGGCTTTTTCCACACACATAATACCAAAGCCCGAGGCAAGGAGAGCAGCAAAAAGACCCCCCATAGAGAACAAAACCAAATGGACATCAAATAACTCTGGCTTGCCATAAACTAAAGCTACGTATGCACAATTTTGTATTCGCAGAGTAGGAAAAAAAAAGGTGCAACAATCTTGAAGAGGTTGAACTTTAAAACTGGAACCAAGCATTTTGTTTTGTATTAGATTAATGTTTTTTTGTGTTGTGGTGGTGTTTTTATATATACAGATTTTTCTTTAAAGTGCTTAAACGTGGAGCAAACACATTTCAAGTAGACATTTTCCCTAGACACTCACTCGTATTAGTATTAGTTCTAGTGTTAAAGAGCGGAAAAAGATGCACAAAGCCCTGTGGGGGCCATGAGTGTTCTTGTTTGGATTGTTTGCTTTGCCTTGGACTGAATCTCTTTTGTGAGTCGCAGACTGTGTACACACTTGTGAGTTTGTATTTGTAGGAGAGAAGAAAGAGAGAGCAAGCTGGAAAAAGTGACGGACGGGTCAATATCCTCTCCCTCTGTTGGGACCCATTACGCTTTAGTGATGGTCTTCGCCACCCACGGTCGACTTCATTCATTATCTTTCCCAGCTGCGTGCCACGGCATCCATCTTTTCTCATTCAGCCTGTCTCTGATGCAGTATGGGCTAAAAACAACAACCCTTTAAGCTCCTATGAAAGCCTCAAGAAAACGCATTGGCCTTGAGCATTGTGCATTTGACTTTAGAACCAAATCACTTAAGCATTTTAGTGCAGATCCTTTATAGGAAGAACAGGTTACAAGCTGCTCAGGCCCCGACGGAAACCTTTTGTTCACATTTAGAAGCTTGTTAAGCAACATATGGATCACATTTTCTGTTGTAAGCCTGCTATACGGTAATATAACTTTTATATGTTTCAATTATTTGGTGTTAGTTCAAAGATGGACTGTGCTAGGGATTATGAAACTCAAACATGATCTCTGTTCATGTTTGCTAAGTGCTCTGGAGGGTTGGCTGTGTGGGATTAAAATTGGATGGCGACACAGTTTGTCGTTCAAAAAAAAAAAAAAAACAGCCATTAAAGCAAAGTGCACTGGTAACTGTTCAACTTATACTTTGGAAAAAGTAAAAAATAAAGGCTCTCTGCAGCTTTAGTGTGGCTCAAGTGCACAAAGCAGATTGTCAAATCAGTTTAGAAGAAATAAAAAAAAAAAAAAAAAACTCTTTTAGGTCTATTACATTCAAGTGTCTAAAGAAGTCTGACCTGCAAAACACTACACAAGACTCACCAAATGCACTGAGCATAAGTGAAAAAACACTTAGAATGTGAAAGGCTGCACTATTCCTAATCCTTTATACTCTAGTTTAAGCGAAATGGCTCCAATAGCCAGCTGTGCACAGCCTTAAGGAATTCTACAGAACTGCTGCCGCTACAAAGGCAATGAACTCAACAAGCATGCACAAAATCTCTACTTTCTTGTATATATGTATATTTTATGTCATTTATGAGATTTCTTTGACCAAGAGCAGCAGGCTGAAAGGTTATGGTGATTATTATTTTCTTTTGATTCTAGCCTCCACAGTGCATTTCAAATTATTACATAGAATCATACTATCCATATTTAACTAACTACACCTTGCGGTGGTACTGAACAAAATTCTCCTCCTGTGTAAAAGTTAAACCAATTACCTGTAACAGCGCAATGATGCAAATGCTCAGAAGACTTTTTTTTTTCTTCGTCTACTACTACTCAGTGAGATTATGAAGAAGAAGACGAGGAAATGAATATATACAAGAGAAATACAATAGCTGAGTGTAGGAGTGGGGAGATTTTGAGTGCAGCGCCGAAGGGGCCCGCTGTTCTCAAGTGCTTAAGCTTGTATAATAAACGCAAGTGAATATGTACACACACAAGCATCTACCCCTTCAGCTGTAGAAGGTATGGTTTTAAGGTACAGATAAGAGGAAGCCGAGATCAAACCCGTCCTGCGTCATACTGGGTGGTACGAGCAAGTAAATCTTGGAGAAAACATCAGTGTCTGCACATCCACCATATTGGATGTTATAGGATTAACTATGTGGAACTAAGCAGCGATTAAAAAAGCACCAAGTGGCTGCTTGGTTAGGACGAGATGGAGTGTTATGTGTTGATTCGACATAAATGACCTGTATCTGTGTCTAGTATGTTCAATCTTAAATGTTCATTGGTCAAAGAAAGGTAAACGCTGATCATCTTTAACAAAGTCCTTCCACTGCTTACGTCAATTCAATACCATTTCTCGGGGAAGAAAGAAAGGAAGATGAGCATCTTGAGCTAATTTTTCCCCGCGCCATGACAAGCATAATCCCTCTCAGCCATTCACACAGATTAGCGGCTTTCATAAGATTTTTACATCACACACTTCTTCCCTCTCTCTAATATTGTATTTGGAAGATAAGCCTCAGTTCATCCAAATGCTTTTTTTTTATATAAAATCCAGTAGCACAAATCTCCCAAGCAGTTCTTGGGTTTAGTAATCATTGTGTGGTAAGATGTGTGTGGATACATATCTGTGCAGTTTCATATAGGAGGTCTTTTGCGAGGCAAGAGCACAAAAAAACCCAAAGCACAAAAAAGTACAAGTGAGATAAACATGGGCTTTTGCTGCTCAGACATGTGTTTGGATGAGTGGGCACTTTGGCGGAGGTGATGACGAAAGTGATGTTTTGTAAATGGGACAAGAGAGATTTAGCGTGTTTATGGCTCGCAATGAAGGATGAGACAATTATAAACAACGGCTGCAACGTTTCTTGAAAGTATGTATTCAAACACAATGTCAAATGAAGATGAATTGCAGCAGTGGTCACAGAAAGTTCAGGTCACTAATGTTTGATTCCACAACTATTTGGAGCCTGAATGCAGCACAACATTAAAAAAACTTTTAAAGTAGCTTTTAAAAAACTTGTCTATTCCGTTTTGGAAATACATGAAAATAAAAATGGAGACTTTTCGGGTTCTTTCGCTTTGTTAGGCATCATGTGACTTGGAGGTCAGCAGAGAAAAAGGTTATCACCTCCCACCATGAGGACCGCTTCTTAGGATGAATCTATTTACCTCCATGACACTCTGAATCTGAACTATGAGGTGTTTCATGAGTGAGGACAAACATTTTAAAGGAATGATGCTATGGCTTTGTAAAAAAAAAAATATATAAAAAAAACATGGTCCAAATAAATACAAATAGAAATCAAGCCTAGCATTCGGTAAAGCTGTTCTAAGCAGTCTGTGACGGATAAGCCATATTCATTTAACTGGTTTTAATTGTTTTTAGCCAGTGTAAGAACAGAACAGTGGCTTGTCTTTCTCGTTTTTATCGTCAACACTAGCCTTGAACCCAAACCTTTCAAAACTAAATAATCAGAATGGCTGAACCTCTGTCTACTACATTCTTATTTGTCAGCCTCAATACCGACTGAAAAACATGCACAAGCAGACAAAAAGACAAAATGTTTGTTTTTTGTCCCTCAAATAAATCTTATAAATAGATTGGATTTGGACATGCAGTGTATGACTTTAGATTTTTGATTAAGAGTGCTTCTTTTTATTTGGAAGAAGTTGTAATCCATCTGGAGTCAGATCAAACCTGCCCAGCTAGCCTCTTTGAAATTAATCCATCTATTTTTGTGCCACAACAGGTATTAGGTGATGCAATTTCTCTCTCCACCTGAAAGGTCAGTCCGTGATTCTGCACAAGCTGTCAACATCTTTCTGGCTGTGCAAACCAAAATTCCATTAAAGAATAAATTTGGCACATGGTGGTGAGGGCTGTCTGATCCAACAGTGAAGTCCAGTAGAAAGACTTTTATGAACAGAGTGTTCTGTCTGAATTATACAAGAAAACGTATGAGAATTAATTTTGATGACGGTTCATGCTGGTGTACAATCATCTAATTTATCACAAGACAAAAGCTTTTGTTGTGCCTTATTTTATAGTTTTAAGTGTCAAAATTACTGCTGCACAGTTTATCTCAGCTTTTAAAGCGAGCAGTGAGAGGTCTTTGTAGCAAGACATAAAGTTCTAGTTTCAAAAGATAAACTGCTAAATAACAATAAGATGTCAAGAGAGACAAACTGTGCAGCTTAATAAAAAAGTCCAATGAACTTGAGAGAGCTAATACTAGTTTAAATGTTTTTAAAAACACACAGACACACAACCCTGCAGCCAACATACATTTGTTTTTAAAACCCAACTGATTTACTACGGATGCAACACTACAGCCAGTCCAGTTAATTTGATATTAATTAAACTAGGTGTAGTCATTGTGGGTGGATTTTCCTAATTAAGCATATAACACAAACAGGGCTGAGAGAAAATCTTTGAGAAGTGTGCATTTAACATTTGAAGTAAAGTGCCTGTAAAAATGAACTAATGTGTGCAGTAGGACTTTAAAGTAGCCTGGATAAAATATTCAGCTATTCTTGTGTATTGAGGTTCTTCTTTAAAAGCGTAAGAAATAAAAGATCTCCTGAAATAATTAATATGTGAGATGTGTGAGATAATATGTGAGATGGTTTAGATGGTTTAGAGTTGCATGGACCAGTGCTAAAAGGATTCTTTTTTGTTGGTAAACGGGACATTTAGTATTTTTAAGTTCAACTTTCTGCAAGTACTTTCAGTGCGGAGCCCTGAAACTGAAGAGAAATACGTTGCATAAAAAGACTATTCATTTTTCGCAATAACAAACTAAAATTTACCAATGCACTTTGAACGGTTCAATACTGTGTCGACAATTGTTGCATGCCTATTATTTACAGTTATGTAGAATATGAGGCCAAATCGGATAAAGAAGAAGCCTGCAACGTGGGTGAGGGATGTACAAACATTTGTGGCTAATCATCATTCTCATCATTACCCTGTTTACACCGTGGCACTGATTACTGAAATAGCTGTGGAGGCAGTGTTGTATGTAAATGATGCCATCACTCATAGACATATATAATAGAAACACCCCACTGCAGTGACGTGTCTAATTAAAGCAGAACAAGTCCCTGTCAATACATCCCACAACTGTTCTCATTTAAAACAAGGCAATGGGGATTTCTGCCACGGCACAATGACAAGCCAACATACCATTTGTGACAGCTGAGTAGATGAGATACAATTTATTGTCTGATCATTCCCCGAGGCTATGGGTCTCCGTTTTGATCAGTAAGTAAAATATCTGTTAGAGAAACAATTCCTCCTGGAAATGTACTGTATGATTACTGTACAAAGGCTATGAGATTAACACATTTAGATGGATTGATATTAGTGGTAAATAGTAAGGTTTAGATTAGTTAAATAAAGAGCTTTTCACTCCGCTCTCCACATAAAAAGTGCTCACATCATGAATCCAACATGCCGAAACTGATCTGAGCCAGATAAACTTAAAAGCATATATTTCTTATAAATTGATGAACCGTCTAAAGCAGACAAATAAATAACATTGGAGTTAAATATGTGTTGTCTCTCTGAAAAACACAGATGCATTAAATAGTTGTCCATGTAAATCATAATGCCCACAGTCCCTCTCCAGGAGCCGGTAAAGAGGCAGAAGCCAGGATTGAAATGTGCAATAACTTCACAAATCGATTTGTTTGGTGTGTGAGGCGTATTCACTGGGGCCTGTCCGTCTAATGATTTACGATTTCCAGGATGAATTTTTCTATTCTTGCCAACAAATGATGCTGCTCCCTATCTTTCTTGTGACGCTTGATTTATCTTCTGGCGAAAAGGCCCCTGGGACATTCAGCCTGTAGGCCCATTTTAGGCTAAGCCTCATTCCACGAGGGAAATGTGCAAAAGTGAGGATTGGGTCATATTTTTATACTGGCACAAGTCATATGAATATTAATGTGAAATATACTGGAGAAAAATGATAATTTGGCACACGAGTGGTGCAATACCATTTCTGATGTATGCGTAGAGGTGGTATCTCTGTAGGCACACACAAACATGCATAAGCATGCACATCCTCAATATATTCTTCCTCAGCTTAAAAAGACTCCATCAGAATATTACAGACACAGGCTGCATTGAATGCTGACAAGGTTTAGCCTTTTGAACTGTCCCTGCCGAGAAGCTAAAGCCATCTCTAGAGCTTCAGATGCTTCAGCCTGATACCATGTGGTGTCAAACCCAAAAGGGAAATGCACTGGGAATAGAAAGAGAGCCACAAATGCCACTGGCTTGACTTTTCAAGGCATCCAGTCTTGTTTGTTACGCACAAAAAGCAATGTCTATTGCAGTTCTGAGTCAAAGGAATGCTTTGGGGGGCTTATGTGGCTGCATGCACCGCACAGCGACGACAACAGCAACAGCAACAAAATAGATTCTAATCCATTCTTCGGACTCTTATTCAATCTCTATTTTGGAAAATTGGAAGAAATTCTGAGGCTTGTCGGAACAAAGAATACAAAACTGCTCGCACCAACACTCCAATAGTGCTGTATTTATAATGTTCACACAAATCAATACACACACTGTATTACTGATCCCCCTCTCTGTTGCTCTGCCTGGTTCACTTCCCCAAGCACGCACACAGATACACACACACACACACACACACACACACACTAAGGCCTGCCTTTAAGCAGATTTTTCATTTCCAGTCCCTGTCACCATGGCAACTTGGTAACTAACAATGTCCAACTTGTGCTCCCAGCCTTATAAAAGAGCCCTAAACCACAGTTCTTCACTAATAGTTACCCATAGTGCTGGACCCAATAGAAGAGTGCTTAGCTGCTAATTATCTCACATGGCAAATAGGTGAAAAGATGTCTTTAACAAGAAACCACTAGCTGTGTACAAGCCACATGGTTTAGCCTTGAATAAGCCTCTTCTAAGAAGCACTGCTTGATTAGCTTGACAAAAGATTGCAGTAGTTTTGAACCAGACACCTCGAAGTACAGCTTGACAAGTTTATACTTTGAGAGATTCAAAATGGCCACCATCAAAGCCACCAAGAATGTTGGCAAAGAAGTCGAGCTACAATCAAATATGCCTGTGTTGACCGATCGATAAGAGCCACCTCCTGACCTTCCTCATTCACATCTCAATAATGAAAGACGAGCAGGGGTTATGAGTAACCTCGGGAGTTCGATACAGGCCGGGGGCAGGGATACAGGCGTCAATAACTCTGCAAGGGTCCAGGCTCCCATTGGCATGCTTGAAATCATTACAGGTCTTAGGAAATTGTCCTGAAGTATGGGTGGGATTAAGAGATTGTGATTTGATTTAAATGCTCTGTCTTCGTCATCAATATGGCAAAGGCATATTATCTGTCACATGAGTAAAAACAGCGGTGACAATTGAATGTGCCTTTATACATGTTGGCCAGCTAGTTAAATGCATATACAGTAGTGCTCATAAGTACCCTGGAAGAATTTGTGATTTTTTTTGGGGACATTTTTCAGAGAATATGAATGATTACACAATGATTACACACATATACACATATATATATATATAATATATAATATATATATATATATATATATATATATATATATATAAAAATATAAAAGTCCTGTCCTTATCAAGTCAGTGTTAGTGAAAATGTTAGTAATAATGTTAATCAATATTAGTTACTGGTCAATTATACACAAAAGAGAAAAAATTATTGTCTCGGCAGAAGTTCCTGAAGTGTCTTAAATTTATGTTAAGCCTTTGTATGACAGACCAAGTGCAAGTGAGGTGAACGCTGAATTTGCCATGATAAGTCATGGAAGTGGGAGACATTTAGCCGTCTTTTAACTTTTCTATCAACAGGTATACAGAGCCACAGTCCGACGAGGAACAGTGTGTTTGTTGCATTCTACTTGACTTGTTTTCCAACATTAATATGAATTTAGTGTCAATATCTGTTTGTAGCAGATTTATAGCCAAACACTTTGTTTATGTGACGTACACCATAACAAGTCTTATCCTCTATCTATTATGACCTGAGGCCTGTCTCGGGGGGAAAGATTAGTGCCTAGACGAGCTAACTTCAGGCTTATCCCTCTGTTTCCCACAAAAGACGTCTCAAGTTCAAACCATGCTCTGTTGCCATGGTTTTCTACAATCAGAGCTACAGCACTGAGAACAGCTTTCTCTAGGCTTATGGCTAAAGCATACAGAATTATCCTGTCCTCTCTAGTGGCTGTTAGGGACCAATAACAACAATAATGATAACTAACGTGCGTAAAAAAGAAGAAAAAACTTTTTCAAAAATCTGTGTCCTGCAAAGTGTTCCACAGTTCCCTCCAAAATGAATTTATCTATTGTTTAATTGTTTCATATTGCATTTTATATGAGAGATAAGAATCAAATGGGAATCTTCAACTTGATGAAACATGATTACATTATATCTAAAAACTGTGTGTGGGTGTATTTGTATTAAAATAAATTTGATGTTAATCTCTGCAGATATTAAGCCTGATTAAATAGCGGTCATAAATAATCAGCTAACTAAAATAACACACAGGCGTTATCATCAGACGCTACAGAGACTTTTGACAGACTCTGGTAAATTGGTATATTAAATAAAATACTGTACAGAATCTAATAGTATTTAGTTGGTGTGTAGGACACGGGCCAAGAAAGATACTCAATAAATTTGGGACAGTTCTATGAAAAGGATTAAGCATAGAACAGTGTGCTCTACCAAGTGCCTTTCTAGTTAATTAGTTATTTAATTAATTGGACACAAGCTGTGTTATTAATGATACCAGCGACCAATCAGCGAACTCACAGAAGGCCCTGTTTTTGGGTTGTAATAGTTTGTTAAGCTAAGGAAAGATAGTTTTGGTGCTGTAGTAATAGAGTGAAAAATAAATAAATATAAAAACACACATGAGCTAGAGTCTTTTGTCGAATAAAATTTAAACACAGACCATTCACATCAATTCAACTGCCACACTTTCTGCTCCCGGCCCACATCAGGCCCAAGTCAGCATCCACAAAAGCCATTTCCTTGCTTTATACTAAACAAACGCGCACATCTTTTAAACCAAATGTCATGTGGGCGGAGCTACATAAGTTACGTTTTTTATGGCGCTGCTTTTCTCTTTGCTTCTTTTTAAAACCACACTCCAGCAATGGTCCAGAGGCTAAGGGGGCCATTGATGGAATTAAGGTTCATGAATAAGAATGTGGCGCGAGGCGAGTGAGAGCTCTCCCGCTGCGTAATATTGACACGCTCCCTGGTCAGAAAATAGCCCGGCATACATAATTAGCTTTCGCAAGCAAAAGCACTGGGCCAGCAGGAGAGGCCACTCTAGACACCAATAAAAGCTTCAACAGAGAGATGGGAGCAGCCAAAAATGAAAGAGTGGTGGGCAGAACTAATGGGACAATCAGTTAGGCTAGACAGAGCTTCTATCAGCCGCGCTACCTGCAGAATATCTCTGCTGCGCTGTTCAGGTGATTGTCTTTTTGTCTTTTTTTGGTCATAACATGTGTTCAAACTTGGTAATATTTTGTCCTCACAATCTAATAGCAATATGTTTTTACAAAATTGGTCCTGCCTTTATGAGAATTTGATTAAAGATTGTGATAAAACTTGAAAGACAATAAAGCCAACCGTTTTTTTTGTTATGCTTCGTGAAAAATATAGACAGCCTTATGTCATTGCATTTGTGACAAGACCTAAATTGTATATGAGGGAATTAATGATCCTCTTGAAATTGCATTATATAACATGTCACTGATCCTTTATCAAAAACTGTCAATCTTAAAAGAGTGTGATGAATTAAAAACACTAGACATGTACGTGATTATTTTCAAGTGCAGCAAAAAGCCTCTTCACTTAAAGACTGCATTATGTTGGCCTTCTGGAGTACATTTAAAAGAACCAAATGCTGATGACAGATCAAAATACAAATCTACATATGTAATAAGTGAATGATGCAGACGATGCTGCCAATTGAAAGACTCTAAAAGCAGACTATGAAAACACTAGATAAAAAGTCAAAGTTGTACCATCACTGTCCAACATTGATAAAATAAAAAAATTTAAGTTTGAAAAACATAATCATATATTCAGATATAGTACTTAAAAATATCCATGGTCTTACATTCAGATCAGAGGAGACTTCGAAATCCCATTTACATTTTTTTTTTATTTGGACAATCTACCTTTTCAGTCCGTGCTGCACTCTCCTGGAACATGGTCTCCCCCAGAACTAAGAATCACATCATTCAAAATCTTCTCCAGATCCGTTAAACAGTAGTTATTGGACAACCAGATATGTAAAAATAACCTGGACTTATGTTTCATTAATTGTGTTTATTAACTAACAAATGACTTTTAGCAGTGTTTTATTGTCGTCTTAGTGTTGTTATATTCACTTGTATTGAATAATGTGTGTTTTTAACAAGGTTGATTGTTTGTCTAGATGTTTGTCTTTGTCATGTTATGTCCTCATTGTTTACTATCAACCTGCCAATGGGAATACAGATGAAAACTAGCCTGCATGGCTAACTCTGGTACATTTACAAACGCATGTTGATTAATGTGCACTGTCCCATATTAAATAAATAAACAGAAAACATAAACATGAGCTCAGCAACTATAGGAGAAGATACTTGAGTCATAAAACTGGTGATCAGTGAGGTGAGTGCAGCAACAAAGAAAAGGTGCAACCACTTTATTTCGTCTCACTGAGGTAAGAGGCTATGTTCTGTTAATATAGCTCCTACGACCCTCTCACTGGCCTCTCAAGTACAGTACTTGGTGAATTTAGATTGTAGCTTCTCATTCATGCTTAGCCAAAGCCCATTAGAAACATGGCCATGTGACAACGAAACGAGATCAAGGAGACGGTATAATAGAAAGTGTGTAGGAGAGTGCTCTGGAGGGCAAAAGGATTCATGAGTCATGTACTAATTGAGAGAACAGGGAAAGAGACAAGGTAAGATATCAGGCTTAGGAAGGCTTGGGATAGCCATTGCCTGAGTTGAGCAATGATGGAAAAAACCTTAACGAATTAAAACTCCCTCTAGTTGCTAGCTATAGTTTAGGTTATAAGAAACAGAACATCTGCGTGGATCATTAGTACTTCTATAATAAATCCTTTAAATGTCCATTATATAGACATAGATTTTAAAGTATTTTTTTTGTTTGTAAAAATGTTGAAATCCCTTATCTCCATGTGCCATGATCTAAATAAATGCTCCAAATCTGACTGAAGGAAAGACTTTGTCATAAGCCTCGTCATACCCGTGCTTGGGTGAATTTTCTCTGGGTACTCCAGTTTCCCCCACCAACATCATAACATGCTATAATCTGCCGTTAGTGAAATGCCCCCTGGTGACGGCTGCAGACAATGAATTTCCCCACAGGCAAAATATCGGGATAGGGTTCAAATCAACCACTACCTAGTTTACTTCTGAATCAACACCCAGTTTGATTAATTAATAAAGTACTACTGACACAGAGCTGTCAGTTTATTTACACCAGGAAGTTTAGAAGACTAAGGGAGTGAAAGGGACATGGTTTTGGAACTTCTCCTAAAAATGGGTCATGAATCAATATAAATGCGTGTTGTTTTGATCTTGTGGGAGAGATGATGTACCCCTGGCAAAGTAATTAAAGGTCAAAAGAAGTTCCCTGCTCTATCTATGTTTGAGGAGACAAACTAAATCCTGGGCTGCGGGGCAAAATGAAGACAAAGAATAAAAGACATCAAATGCGCATGATGACTCCTACGTGCCAATTAAAAAAGAGCAACAGAAAACTGAGCGTATGAGAGAGTATGGAGCACAGAGGAAAGGAAAAGGCTCGCCTGCTCCCTGCACTTGGACTAAGCACCTGCTCCTGTCTGAATTAGCTCTTTCTTTACTGTTTGGACTCATCCAAGTGAAACTCACTCCCCTAGCTGACAAATGGACTGAGGCCTCCTACTTCAATTTTTAACACATTATAAAAACCCATGTTTAGTGAGCCACCAGAGTCTTGGCTATTAATCTGAAGCCAAAGACCAGTTTGAGGGGCCCCATGGGTAATATACACAGTGTCTAGAATAAAAACGGCAAACTCCCTAACTTCTGGATTCTTTGGCTTAACTTGCAGAGGCATAATAAAGTCTATGGGGCATTCAGGCTCTTGGATGTTATGGTCGATTCACACTGCTGGTTTGACTGGAATCAATCTCCGTTAAACTCTCCTGAGACAAGCCAACTTCTATGGGCAGATAACAGATCTCATTCGCTGACCCAGGCTTCAGGCTCAGTTTATTCACCAGAGAGACCTGTATGGGCACAACTACTAAAGTCTTAGCAGCCCAAACCTTGGTGAAGCTGGCTGTCATCTTGAAACTTACTGCTAAACTGGGTGAAACTGAATGTGGAGTTTTCATGTCAAAGGAGAGTCTGTGGCAGGCTGAGCAATGAGACTATAAGGTGGTGGCTGTTAACAAACAGAATGTATTAAAATTGGTATTTTTGTATTGCATAACTGTAATGTCATTACTTTTCATGGCAAATGAATGAGGCTCAAACGACAGCTCACAATCAAAAGGTAAATACTGTGGATTATAGACAGATTATTGTCCAACCACTGGTCTTGACTCAAAACAGTTGTTTTTGATCTCTCACGAGGCACCCCATCTCATTAACCTGAGTCTGCCAGATAGAACTGCTCCACAGAACATAGCCTGTTCCACAGCACCTTCTGGGAGGGCTCCTAAACGTTTGCAGAAGAGCAGGTACTTTAAATGAATACCTTGTCAGTGATTGGATTTATCAATTGCAGTTACAGTGGTAAAGAAAGAAGTATGTGAACCTTTTGGAATTTCCTGGTTTTCTGAATACATTTGTCTTAAAATGTGAACTGATCTTTGTCTAAGTTAAGATTATTGACAAACAAATTTATTTACATTGTCCCTTCAGCGTGTCCTAGGTCTTCCCCGGGGTCTCCTCCCGGTGGGACATGCCCGGAACATCTCCCTAGGGAGGCGTCCAGTAGGCATCCGAAACAGATGCCCGAGCCGCGTCAGCTCTACTTTGAGCTCCTCCTGAGTGACTGAGCTCCTCACCCTATCTCTAAGGGAGCGCCCCGCCACTCTGCGGAGAAAGCTTATTTCGGCCTCCTGTATCCGGGATCTTAATCGTTCGGTCATGACCCAAAGCTCAAGTTCAGAAAATCATGAAGTTCCAAAAGGTTCAAATACGTATTCTTTACCATTGTATCCAATCAGGGCAGCGTAATGTTCTTTACATTTAGAACGGTAACGCGGTCGCTACATCTTTAAACTTAAAAACACAGAGCTGCCACATCATTGGACCAAACGAGCCGTATATCCAAGGTTGCGGACCGTGAATACTTTGCTTGGACCAGGTCTTTGATGTTTTAAAACCTCGAGAGAGTTGGCAGTTACATCTCACAAGGGATGATTAACTAATATTTGCCAACACAAGCTTCCACCGTAGTCTAATAAACGTTGTTATTAATGACCATGTCACAAGATCGTTGGTAAGATTTTGCTAAAACTTTATAGTATCTAATTAAATTGAGTGATCTAATAAGGATGCTACTGAGATGGCAGCAGAAGTCTGAGAAATGAGACATAACAAATATCCAAAAGGATTAAATAAGAAGGGCTAAATAAGGGCATGGAAATGAGCATGTACAGACAAAAGAGTACAATAATTTGATCAAGCTCAATTTATAGGAAAAAAGGGAGTCGCTTTCCCTTTCTGTCAGAGCTTTTATTAATATCTTTTGCATATTAATGTTGTCACTAATACCACCCACCATTCTCTATTTGTTCACACCATTACAAGAGGCTGTGGTCCCCCGCTGTGCACATCAGTCATGTTTTTCTTCTGTAATTGTCAAGAGTGCTCAACTCATAATTGTATCATGGAAAAACAGCCCCCAACCACAAGTAAGCAAGGCAAACCAATGACTCCTGTGTAAACAATATACAAAATAAAATGCAGGGCAATCATTCACAATAAATGCTACCTGCAAATATTCAAGTTAATCAAACATCTCCTGCTGAAAGTGCTCTTTAAACAAAGTGTGTTATAGGCTAATATTTGGAGGCCCAGTGGGGATCTAATCCAGTTTAAGTGGATCGTTGCTCACAGTAAACAATTGCTTGAGCATTTTCATTGTAATGCTTTTAAATTAATATTTAATAAAGAGCAACGGCAGCATGAGATTTGCACTTCCAACATTTATGTAATGCAAAAAGGTACGCGACATCTTGCTGTTTGGGGAGTTAAATGTTTATGCAAACCTTGACTTTAAACAGGAAGGCCACTTGTGGTGGGACTAGGGGGTCATGCATGAACAATGCTGCGGTATTACTCTCGCATCTGCTCAGCATGATAAGCCCTTTTTAATGTCACAGGCAAGTGTTTGTCAATGCGAAAAAGGTATTAAATATTGAAGAGAATAAAATGAATCTGTCAGACTTTCAGAAACAACAGACAGAAACAAAAAGGACTGTACAAATACAGTCAAACAAAGTACAAATATTTAAATGAGTAAAACAATGCCTGTATGAATGGATGATTGACATATGGTCCTTACTTTCTGCACATTTTTGACATCTCTGAAACATATAGTAGCCGTTCCAAAAAGATGAAGATTATTGTATGGTTGTACATTTTAAATAATTCAAATACTAGGGATAACTCGCCACATGTCATTTTGTATCAGCCTAATTGGTAGAGAAATGAGACTGCCTTCTTTTGGCTCCTCTGTCTATCACTGAGCCAGTATAATAATAATAATAATAATAATAATAATAATAATAATAATAATAATAATAATAATAATATAATTATTTTTAACATTATAAAGACAAAGAAAAGATTTAACCTTTATTAAATACTGTACTTGACCATTAGTCTCCATTCCTATGGACACTCGGACAATTAAGCAAAGTACACAGCGCATAATGTCGCCTCATAAAAGAAGTACCCATGACAACCTGACAAAGTGAGGGAATTTAAATGAAGATAGCTAAAAGAAATGTCTGTGATTCTTAACTTAATCCTACTGCTCTGCTAAAACAAATATCTCATCAACTCCTTCAACTCTGAAATAAGGTCAGAAGCCAAGGATAATGAGAGTTGGAACGTATGGAGATGGAGGGGGATCCTCCCATCTGCTTTCGCCTCCTTATCCCTCAATCATTTTTGTCCCTGCTGTTGGCAGATGCTCTTATTCAAGAGTCATTTGTCACTTTCCCTCCAAAAGGAAGTGTGCTGAAGTAAACAATGATGTGGGTGCACTTGTTTCCCACATAAACCACGTTTATAAACCGGAAAGTTGTTGAATGTCAGCTGCTAGAAGGCCATAAGACTCTAATCACAGGTGTTCTCATCCAGATAGATCTTTTTCTTAATGAGCATTGTCCTATGAATAAATAAAAAGCACACAGTCTTTTTGCTTAAAATTATTTAAGCATATTGTGACCCTAATGAATTAGAAGTCAATACAATGTTCAGTTTGGTCTACTAATCTAATTTGCATTTATTTTTGGTACTTAATAAGTAACAAAAAAAACTAACTACATATATCATAAAAAAGACAAATAAATCAAATTCACAAATGAATCAATTGTTTAGATTTTGGCAGCTCTTAACATTTGTAACTTTGGACAAAAGCTTAATGACTGCAGAAAAAGAAAGCGTAAATGGCCAAGGATAAAAAACACACAATGAAGGGATACAAACTGTGAGTCTGGACAGATAGGACAAAATTGTGTTGGTTTGGATGTGCAGGTGATTGGTGGGAGGGCTTCGCTCTTTTCCTGACCTGCTTTTCTCCTTCAGGGGTCATGCACAAACCTGCCACAATGCTATCAGCTGTCCCTTAAGGTGCCGGCCGAGGTCTACCGAGATATAAGGTGATATATAGCTTTGATATAGCCTGTAATTACTGGCCGTGAAGGCCACGCTGCCTTGAGGGGAAAGGAAAAGAGGGAACACAGGAAAAAAGAGAGGAGCGAGACACTGGGGCCGTGATGACAAAAGGGTCACTGTTGTTTGATAGCACAAGTGTCCGGCCTTTTCAGAGATTCACCGTAGAGAGTGCCACTAGACGTACATGTGGCGAGAAGAGGCAATCATCAGCTGTCTCTCATCCCTTCTAAAAATATCCCACATGGGAAAAAGAAAATATCTGTGGCATGTGTGTACACGGTCCATGCAAATGGATTCATATTGTGTTGAATCAATTTGTGTTGGCATGCTTCAATTATAGCATGAATGCCCTTCGTGTTGCGACACTACCACTGACATATATATTTAACGTCATGGATGGTGCAGAGCCGTGGTGTTTGCGGTGCAGAAGGTGGAACTGCTAATGAAAGAGTCCCATTCATTTTATCCTGTCACAGCATGGTCTGAGACAGTGTTCACCTTGTGATGCATTAAAGCACTCCTAAACTCGGCAGTGTGCTATCACTCAGATACAGGTTTCTATTAGAGCTCACTTAAAAGCGTATGCCAGAATAGCCCAAAATACACCTTTAGTGGCATACACTGCACAGGTAGAGCTGGGGTTTGATTGCGGAATATTAATGGAGTGCCCTTACTGCCCGGGATGCTAGAGGAATGAAGCACCAAAATGTGTATTGACAGCCACTGAGGGCCGGTGACATGGCTGCACATCCGCAACTGATAGATGTGAGGTTGGCACACAGACTAAGCCGGCAGCAGCCTGGCTCATCTTCGGGCGAGATGTGAATGCTAAAAAATGCACTTGCCACTCACCAGGGCTAAACTTGTTTAAGCAGGAGAGGCAGGTGCTACACACACTTTCAGAGGGGAAAAAAATGGAAAAAGAGCCACTTCAGGTTTTATGAGAAACTTATGAGGTACATCATAAGTATAGAGAACAGGAAACTTAAGCCAACTCACCAGCATAGCTATAGTTGTTATAGGTTTTATGTTTCTTAATGAGTGTTGACACTTTACATTAGTACAAGTAACATCAGTTTTGAGCTACAGAAGATACTGGTGATGTGCTTTATCCACAACAAAACCACCAAGCATTTTAACTGGAAGTCCGATTAGTGACTGAGAGAACGGCTGATAAACCAGACTTGTTTATTCACTCAAAACTAATTGATGGTTTAGTGATGAGTGAATAATTGTGCCCTGTTTTTTGAGTGCTGCAAAGACATTTGCAATCGTTGAATCTCCAACCCAGAATTCCCACTAAGAGAGTGAATAGCTTTTTAAATATGTATTACTTGTTTACTGCCATTTATCACATGCTCTTCCACTACTTTTAGCAGTTCTTTTTCCTTTTACAGCCCTGAGTGGTGTCACGGATGCCTTTATTCTTGGCCCTTTTTCACAGGTGACCCTCTGACTCGCCGTAATAGAAAAAGCTTAATAATAACAATAACAATAGCTCAGTTCCAGTAAGTGTCCCAGTATGGCATGACAGTGTGACATTAAGCCAGAAAAAATAACAACCAGTAATTTCCTTGTTTATATTTTACAGTGTCTTTTGGGAGTAAGCCTATTACGCCACAATGCCTCTCATCCACAGCCACAGCTTTAGACCATACATGGGGTATAAAAGAAGAACACATCATCTTTGACCTATAGATGATACATGTCAGTAAAAGAAACTCCATAATGGGCATAGTGATATGTCTTGCTAACTTAAAACCTAAGCATACAGTATATCCATGAGTTTTAATGTGTTAAAACTGCACACAACATCCTTCTAGTACTTAGTAGTTAGACTGAAAAGCATTGTCCATTGTTGTTAATACAATGTACCAGATCGTCATATTCTGAACCTACAGACAGCCACTGCAATAGCTTTAAGAAAAACAGTAAATCAACCAAATAGGTAGGTGGTAGGTGGCTCAATTCCCGCTCTCCCCACAGTTCATACTGTCGTTGTGTCTTTGGGCAAGACACTTAACCCACCTTGCCTCCAGTGGCTGTAACACTGGTAATTACTGTAGAACAATGTAAGTCGCTTTGGATAAAAGCGTCAGCTAAATAAATAAATGTAAATGTAAATACAAGCCAAGCTGTATACATTCATTAAATCTATCGGGAAGCATCATTTTGAATACATAGCAGTGATTAGTGCAGGAATAATTCAAACCATGTGCATGCAGGCCTAAAGGTTTAGACGCCACATTAAACCCCAGTGTCTATACACAGTGGACGTTGAGGTATTTATGTAAATGACTTAGTACAAAGAGTACAGCACATCAATTGAACCCCTCCATTTCCTGTTATTTTTTGTTGTTTCAGTAGGATGCGGCACATCCCTCCACAAATTAGCCCCTAATCAAACAACCACGATTATAGAGGGAATCAGGTTACAGCGAACCATGTAAATGCTATAATCACACTATTACATTGCTTGGGTTGTTTCCAGAGATTGCTTTATAGCGCGCATGTAAACATATTGCATGATGAATAGTTTTGAGAGGAAAAAAAATAAAAAATAAGGCCAACACAACAACAGAATTAGATGAAAATAATCAAAGAGGATTTGCGCCAGTGCTGATATTTTTTGATTAGGAAGCCAGTGAGGAGAGAACTAATGTGCTGAAGACAAATTACAAAAATATTTGGTAATATCGGCTTAAACACTCCATATAGCATAATCAAAGTGAGTTTATTTAATTTGTAAAAAGCAGACTGAAAAACAAACACAAAAGTTGCATTATCTTCTTGTGTCATGATGGGAAAAAAAATCAACCCATGAAGAAAATGTCCTGTATATAACCTCAGTTTGATCAAAAGTCTTTTCTGTTGTGTCCTTGTTTCCTTTAGAGCCCTAATGAGCTAGAAACAGGTGCCTAGCAACCACTGTGACAGCTCGACAATGGCATCGTTGGGGGCGGTGTCCATTTGTTGTAGTAACTCTGAATGCTAATGCTATTGGAGGTTCTCTGGTAGCACCGAAATGCTACAATGAAACATTAGGTGTATTAGCAGCACCCCTAGATTGATTTAGGGATTTTTAGTCTGAGTGGGTGGAGAATGAGGGAACTACAGGGTGCATCAATTATCTCACAAAATGTTTCGAACTAGCTCTTTTTTTATTTTCCATCAGCTGCTTTTCACACAGCTGATTATCTTAATTCTATTGTAGTTGTACTAAAAAGCCAAGAGCAATTGTTTGATAAAGTCCTTTAATATTCTGAAAGGTTCAAGCGTTGGAAGTAAAGAGAATTGGACATGTTAACTTTAAAAAAATTAAATATAGTAACACACAGAGTAGAAATACTACTCAATGCATCTATAAACAGAATGATATCCCAGAGAGGAGTCCTTATTTTCCTCAAGTCAACAAGAGAGCTAAGCTAAAGTAGGCTACACTACATTTGTCCCAGTCCAGACAACTTGTTTAAGATCCCCAAACTTGTAGATTACGACCCTGTCTGGTTTTAATAACAGGGTCATAAATCCAAATAATCCATAACATTTTGGTAAAGCATAATATTTTGAAAAATTCCACATAGCACTAAAAAATTTGGAAAAAGTTCTTGCCAATGTCTTTGCATTATTAAACTTTAAAGACTGGAATTCAGAAGATCGATAAGAATCATTAATGTTTGGCATGGCACACAGGAAGAAGATCCATAGGTGTGAATTACAGTATCTCTCATAACAGTTTTAATGTGTGTTTAAAAATATTTGATCTAAACCTGGAAGCCAATGCTCAAAAAGTTTTTTTTTTAAACACATTTTGAAAGGTGTACTTAAAAAGCACTGATATACCACGTTTACCTTTGAGACATGATCTTGTAAGCATCTGGGAGGTAGCACCGCGTGTTCTCCATCTGCGCTGGGTCGGCGTCGCAGATCTTGTCGTCAGTCCGGCCATAGTTGGCGCTCTCGATCATGATGACGTCAGTGCCTGGGCATCGCAGCTCTATGGGGTAGCTCTCGCAGGACAGCTCCCTTCTCACCACCGCCATGGGGATGGGTGCTCGACTGAAGGCTGAAAGGGAGGAATAACAAAACATAATCATGCTCTGAAAGATGTCTATAAAAGGTTCTCAGTCATCCAGGTCATCTTGAAGAAAAAGGAAAAGCAACAGCGTCTGGGGTCAGTTTTCAAGTTGAATTTCACCTTGAAAACTGATCCCAGACGCTTTTGCTTTTTTCCTTTTCTTCAAGCTTTGCAAGGATTATCAGTGCAAGCTGTGTCAAATGTATACAGGAAAATGCTTAAACAGGCAGGAAGAGCTGCAATCAAAAGGTCTGGCCCTAAGATTTATGAGCGGAGGCTGTCCACTCTAGTTTAGAGCTGGTGGGCGGACAGGACACTGGCTGTTTGGAGTGGGAAGATGAAAAACAGTGCAAGGGCCTAAGAGAGGCCAGGAGTTGTGGAAACAAGCAGCACAGGATCGACACTGCTCAAACATAAGGAAATAGACATGGTGCTTGTTCGGATGTGAGAAAATAAACATTCATTATGCATTCATTCAACTGAGAAATTAGAGACAGAAACACCAAGACAAAGAAACACAAGCCGGGTGCATCAAAGGCAAATTGTTCTAATATCCCTCCAGACTGTGTTCTATGGATCATAAGATCTCTTGATTTATTTTTCTTAAAATGTGTCATATTTCTTTGTTAAGACAGATGCTACAGGTGGCTCTGGCTCTCTATTGTTTTGGCTAAAGTCATTTATTTAGCATTGAGCCAATTAGACAGGAGGGTCAGTGGGAGCGCTGGTGCTGGAGGTTGCTGTTTTCACCTCTTTTGACACAAACACAAGCGTACACCCACACATTTCTGAAGAAGCGCACTATTTTGCATGTCAACAGTTCACAGCACGTGTTTATAGCAGCAATAAAAAATGAGCCAGAAACATAAACATTGGCCTGACTGACTGTAGGCGGACTGTGGCAGTTATGAATTTTTATAAACATCTTTTCAGACAAGTGGTTGAGCTGCTCGACATCGGGCAGCAGAAGCATTCATCAGAGGCGACCGGATGAGAAAGGGCCATCGAGAGTGCTCAAAGCAGAGAGAACTGCAGCAAATGACCTGAAATCCATGCTAGAATTAACCGTCAAATGGTTATAATACAATATCACTTTTTTTTTTTATCTCTGATTTATATCAAATTCCTATGTCCTTTGGAAAAACCTTGACATCAGCAAACTTTGTTGGCTTGTATACTGCAGTTTGACAAATATTCCTTGTAATTAAAACAAAACTTTATACAAACTTTATATAAATAAAACGGTATAAACATTAACCGACTGTAATATTTCAGCCTCAAATCTAAGGAATTAGCCAGTCCACAGTAAATGTGGAAAAAAGGCCGACAGTGATTACTGATTAAAATCACTTTTCCATTTTAGGTTGACTAAAGGATTGTCAGGTAAGCAACATAAATGTTAATAGAAGAGTGAGTATAAATTGATGAAGGAAGAAACAAACACATCTGGACGTAGGTTTCAAGGTAAAGACGTGTAATTCTTAACCCAAGTAGCATTTTCAATTCAACTGGTTCAACAGGTACAAGAGCGGAGCTTGTATCTCTCAGAGGGAGGGGTTAAACAAACATTGCTGTCCTGAAAGGAGATGTCCGAATGTTGGCCAGAGAGGGCAGACAGTTTGAGAGAGCAGCAAAGGAAGCCATTTTTGTTAAAATGGAAAACGCCCTCACTTAACCTTTACTTCAATATGCCATGGATGACTGAGAACTTCTACAGATAAATTGTTAAATGTTTTTTTCATTGCCACTGCTAATGCTGTTTTTTTGGAAATCTAGTACATTTTCTTTTCTTCAAATATCTACGAAACAACTCATCTTTTTCAAAGATGGACCACAACAATATTCCAAACTCTAATAAAGCAACTAACTGCTTATTAAGGTGTCATGCCACTTTGTCGTACAAATTATTCAGTAAACCCGAAAAGTAAAATGCTTTTTAAACATTGGATAATTGTGCTCAATTTGGGAATCAAAGCCGTCAATTATCTTCTCTTTAATGGGACACTTACTCCACCCCCACTGGGAAATAGAAGTGTAAATCACAACTTATTTGAAAGCAGAAAAAGATTAAATGCAATGATTAATTTATTACTAATTTATTGGTTGAAATGAAAAGATTAGTCGAATTGTTTCATTCAAGTCAATGTCCACAGATATAGCATAGAGCCAGAGGCAATAATCTAATGTAGACAACCCAACCCATGCCAGCAAAGTCTCAGATTACCCTTCTAGTCAACAACTGCAGAGTAATTACATTTGGGCCCAGGCAGCGATTGATAGGGCTCATATTTCCACTTTCCTTGCCGTCTATCTTTGCTTTAATGACAGCAGCATTTTAAATCAAAACATACACTGTATCCAACTTTCATGTACTCTTCTCCGATAGCTCCACTTTGTCTTTAAAAGAATCAGACCAGAGCATATTTTCCCTAGATAACTTTTAGAGAAGCGCAGTGCTGAATATGTGGGGATAAAGAGTTTTGGGAATGAGTATGAACGTCATGGATGCTATTACTTCCACACCAACAGAGCTACGTTTTTAATCCCAAACCTCACAGCTGCATGCAAAATGACAGAATATACAAATGAAAAAATGCAATTACTCACTAAAAAGGGCATCAGAAAGGTCATAGAAAAAAGGTCATTTGGAAAATGTCACTATCCCGTGGAGATTTTTTAAATTTTGTCAGAGGTTTAAAGTTTTGATTGTGAACAGTAAGAAAGTTTCTGCTGTGCAAGGCAAAGTAAGAAAGCAAAGTGGTCACTGACACAAAGCCAGGACCCATTAACTTTCTGAACCAGTCGCTCCCAAGCACAAAGTAGCAATGACATTTAAAAGTCATAATTAGTAACGTAACAGTGGCCTTGGGCAGGAAGCGTTTCATTTCATGTCTCAAGAAAATGTGTCAGAGCGGTAGCTAAGGTCAAACACCACATATAATTACAATGAGAATGTCCAAGCATCAGCGGGGTAAACAGATGTCCGGGACGTGTGACAGCCCTCGACATAAAGTATTTTAGAGCACTTCAGACTTTCCATTACAATGCATGAGCTCACACATAACAGATAATTTCACAATAAATATGCTTGCTACAATTAGGCAGGCAGAAATCCTGGAAACATGCCAAGCACTTTCCCAGTAAAGAAAATAAAATGTCCCCATTATGAAGAAGGGAGGATTCTTTATAAGGAGATGCTGATCCTCCAGCAGACGACACAGGCGCCGTGTGTTCTGGCTACAGGAGGGGGTGCATTTAAATGAACTCTGACTTCATTGAATTAATGTAAGATATATGAGAGAGAGGAGGAGATTGTAAGGGAGCTGATTTAACAGATCAAATGTCTCTGGGAGACATCGCTGGATGGGTGCAGCCCCTTGAGCTAGTGATTAATTAACCCATGAACCGAGATACCGTTATTTGATTAGACCAATGGGAACCTGTCACAGCCTCTTCCTAGTTTGCGACAAATGACATTTCCCAGTAGGAGGGCAAAAATAAAATAAAATAAACTCACTCACTGCATTTCACTGCTATTTTCAATAATGCATGAGGGATTATTTATCTTGAAGGAAACGGAAACAGTTCAGGAAAATTGTTCTCCAAGTAAATTGCGTTTACATATGGCCTAAGGCTAGCAAAATCTCAAAGGCATCTTACACAGAGAGCAAAACTATTGAAGAACTGAACTGTCAAGGAACTCTGAGTATTTAAAAGAACAGATCTTACTATTCTAAACCTGCAGCATTCAGACGAGTGTTGATTTGTTGGCAGATAGGAGCTCCACTAATGATGTATTCATGAGCCCACCGAGGAAACAATGGTGACAAACTTCTCAAATCGACTTGATGCCTTTTGACACTTTGACCAATGATGTTGCGAAGCACAATTAGCATTACTCATTGTGACAGGGCCCAGATATCCATTCTACCAGGCAAATACAGGAGCCATTTGTTTTGCTTCCAACTCTCATTCCCTGACACACATTTGAGTGCATTAATTGGCAACACACCATGCACTTGCAGATTCCAGCAGAGGGGAAAAGACTGATGGGGTTTTGTCGCAGGGCAAAAATGTGCAAACACAGGTTTCAAACTGTCAGTCAAACTGATCCAGATGCCTGGAGGGAAAACAGCTCTTTGGTCTTAACAAATTAGATCTGATGGACAACGAGTGCAGTTGTAACAAACTACTGAATGCCATTGGTCAGGATTTGTCACATGTTGTGTTCTTGGGAAAATTTGAGCATTTGTCTATGATGAAATTCCCAAGCCAAAAATGTAATTATGTTGTTCCTACAGAGACAACAGTTAAAGGTAGTAACTGTGAAATGAAATGCATTGGTTCTGGGATGGAGAGAACAGAGCACAGCGAATAACTGTAACCTTGTGTTTTTGCATAAGTTACAAACACAAGCAGCACCACTTTAGCATTAGTTTTATTTTTCTTGCTTTAATAATAATAATTCTTATTATGGTTATACAAAATATGGTAGAAAATTGGTTTGTCTAAAGAGGGGTCAGTAGTTCCATTTAGTGTTGAGCAACAATTGTTTATAGTTGAATGGAATTCAAGTGTCGAAGATTTGACAGGGCTACTAGTGAACAAATTTGGGTTACTTCCAAATTCTAAAAAAGAATGGAGATGTGTCCTGCTTCCTATCAGCGTAGCATTGGTTGTCAGATGTTCTAAGCTAAAGGTGCAACTGCATCTGGCAGCAGCTCTGACAACGAGCTGGGCTTTGTTCAGCTCCCGTCATGTCTGACAACATTCGGCTATTTCCTTTCTTTTCATTGCTTCTGTATCCTCCAGCTCATTTTCCCTGCTTCCTGTAACCCACCCACATGCGCCGGCATCACTCTAGGGAACATCTCAGCCAAGCCTAATGCACCTTGGCCCCCACCTACTGTACAGTGCCTCCTAGGCTAAAATGAACACAATCCCTGTCACACACATGGACACACACACACACACAACTCCCAGAGAAGGCATGACTCAACATGCCCCTATAGTAACACATGCCCCGGTAGTAATTGAGGTCAAAGAAAAGAAACAACAGGCTGATTTGGGGCTTGTGTGAGAAGAATGAGCTCTTTTCTACACTTTACCACACATCATCAGACAGGTTGCCTAACAGCACACAGAAGAAAACAGTGCAGCTATGTTTAGCAACTGCAGTGCATCCACAATAATGAAAGCTGGGCTATTCAGTGTTTGGGTGGGCAATATGACCTCAGTATCAGAGTTACTCAAACATTTACAACAGGTTTGATTTATGAATTATTTAGTTTTCTGCCCAGTGGACTCTTCATATCTTTCCATTGACAGACGTAATATTCTGAGCAGAAAAAGTAGAAAATAAAATAAAATATCCATAACACATGCAAATATATTCTTTTAAACTTTGCAGGTGACAGGCTTTGTTGTGATAAGGCAATAACAATAACAATTGGATGTCTAACAGACATAGATTGTAGCCGCCTGCTAAAATAGTTCTTATTTGTGGTTAAATCACAGTTTTTCTTCAATGGGCCTCAGATCAGAACTCTTTGACACATGGGATGAATTGTAATATTTCTGCTCCCACACAATGCACCTGTCTACCAGGTAACATCCGTACACGCCGTCTGATGCTTGGTACCCTTTTTAACTGTAAGGAACTATAGTGCACACTATTCATTGCCATAGCAACTCACGAGCATTGTGAGAGCCAGACAACTGCAGAGAGACACTGCACAGACTGATGAGAAATACTTTCTCTCGAAATGAATGAGAAACCAGGCAAGATCTCAGTCTGAATAGATCTGTGGCTTTTTTCCATAATTGCATTACTAGTACAATAGAGAGAGTAAGGATAACAGGTAACAGAGCAGGTTAGCACAAATCATAGTAAGGTACAATAACATTTAAGACAAGTCATTTATTTGTGATGGATAATAACTATATAGTCTTAATGTCTGTGAAGGTTCTCAGTCATCCAGGACATCTTGAAAAAAAGGTTTGAGTAAATTGAATATATGGTCTTAACTATGAAAATGAGAATAATTGGTTAGATATGAGTATTAAACCTTTGTGTGTGTGTTTTAAAACTCCATAAACACATGGCCTTGTTTGGAAATAGGGATAAGCTTTTTTTCAATTGAAAAGGGAAAATTGTGGCCTGTATTTGTTATGTCCTTGCATGGACTTATTTGCATTGTTTGTTTTATCCAAAGCATCCTTGCACAAGCCCCAAACTCTATGAATCACATTGTCGTGATTTGTTTTTCTGTAGCTGCACACATTCAGCTCTTTTTTTTTTCTTTCCCCTCTCCCTGCATGAGTCTATGAATATGAGTTTTACTGCAGTGTAATATCCGAGGGGCAAAAAAGCTCAAATTAATACCAATTAAAGCTTACTGCTGTTATGTTTACTCACATAATGAAGAACAAGAAATGGGGAAAGTTTTAATGTGATTTCATGCATATGTATTTGTTGAATTTGTAGGTTAACAATGACATTAGTTTATATTTATAGAATTACTTGTGCCACTGGAGCTCATTTATAACAATATTCCAGTGCATAGTTTAACATTATTTTTTTGCTGAACACTCTCATATGGCAAAGGGATGAGGCAGAAGTGAGGACTTGCTGTACATCCAGTACCTACAGGCTATACATATGCAGTACGTTAAGGCTGGTGGAATTTAATGTCCTGGTGGCATCAGCAGATTAAAGCCACCTACAGTAAATCGACAGTTAACCGCAACCTGCTTTTTCGATGCCCTCCCTTGTGCTTCTTACAGTCTGACACAAATGTTTTTGAGTGCATACACCCACTTTAATGTAATATGCATTGGGGAATGGGGGTGTTGTTCCCTGGGGGATTTATCTGGCGCATACATACAGAGAACTGTTCAAGGTTGGCCATTTTAAATAACCCTCCCTTGCTCCAAATCCCCAGATAATACTGGCCATATACGTAGGATTCAATTCAACTCTTATATTGTCCCAACCTGTCCCTCGGCTCAATGCATATGATGTCACATTTTGATAGCATCATACAGGCTGTGACTTCTAAAGCAAAAGGTGATTGGCTTGCAGAGGTGTTCCAGTGGCTGAGGAGCCCGGAGCATTGCCTGAAGGGTAGATGACCTAAGACGGAGTAACAGCAAAACAACTAAATACAAAGCATTAAAAAAGGGGGGGTGGAGAGTGTGGGGGAGCTATAAAAAAGTGCAACAAGTAGAGTGATGAAGATGGTTGGAAAAAAACAACAGATTCCAAAAACGCCCACAAACTGAGAAGTAATCCCATTCCACGTGTACACAGTCAAAGCGGCGCTGTCGAATTTACTTGGGTGGCTACGCTACATCCAAGACGCACTGCTACAATGACGTGCTTTGATCGCGTTTTCTCCTGTATACAAAAAAAGGCAGGTATCAGACGTAGGGGTTATTGTGCTGAGATAATCACTGCTGAATATGGATGAAGCCACATGTGCTTGGAATCATCCGAATGTCTATTGGAATCTGACGATGAGCGGGTGAAGCATAAAATAGAACAGAAAGCGGGATTTTAGGCAATACATGCCACATGCTGTTTTACAGAAGCAGGTGTTATTTGTGATGTGACGCTTATTACAATTTAACAGAATATTAGAAAAAACAAACAATAGACTGCTTACATGAGTTATAAGCATGTTGAATACTTCAGCTTCGGATTTTTCTATTCAAAATGCATCAGTTTAGTAGCGGTCCGTACTATCTTTACAAAAATACTAAAAGCCCTTTATTACACAAGCAGGGCTAAGACGCAGCTGAGAAACATCTGCAGTGGGCCCATAAAAATGGCACGGCATATTGTTTGACGCCGCTGCCTGCTTTGGAATGACATCGCTCACTCTGTTTCTACAGTTTCAACTCAGTCCTCGTCCCATCTCGCTGAGGAGAATGGAGTGCATTATCAGAGTGAAAAAAGACCCCCCCCCCCCAATCTTCCTCCTTCTGCCACTAAATGAGCAGTGGTCACGGATGTATGTGTTAATATGTGTGTGGGGAGTGGGAGGCAAGAGAGGGAGTGCAACACTGGGGAATGTGCACCTGCAATTTTTCTCATTTGACACAGTTGGTCTTTTGTAAGGTCTCGAGGCTGAGAGAGATGTCTGTGAAAGTTATGGTTTTTGCCGCCTCCCCCAAAAAAAGATATCTTCAATGTGCCATTCCCCAATATCCGGACAGAAGAGGAGTTCCAAGAAATGGGGTGGGTAACATTCTTTTTAAATGACGAAACAGTTTGCGAAGACATTTCAATTTTGTGATGAAGCTATATGCACTCGTTTGCCTTTGTTATCATTTCAAACATATATTAGACGCTGGCATTAACAACCCTTTAGATCACATAGCTGCTCATTTTTCTGACCAGACTTGCCTTGTCACAACTTCCCATAGCTTCATGTTGACCCAAATTGTAATAAAGCCGAGTAGTACTTTATGTAAAGGATCAAAGGTTAAGGTTGGGAGTGATCCATGGGCTCGGCTGACACCTCCTCTTATGACTCACGGCTGTGACTCAAGACTGAGACCAGGCGTTGAGCCTTGGGAGAATAGATACCACACATGTGTCTAATTCAGCAGGAGCCGCTGTGGAAGATTTGTGCTGTTGTGCGGTGGTTTGGAGAATTAAGGGAGGGAGTGTATATATGTGAGGTGCAGTACATAAAATACATACAGCTCTGGAAGTGCTCGACCCTGGCAGCTTTCCAAACAACGAAAGCCTCGCCGAAAGAACTTCCATTACTCTAGCACTATCTGTTCCGCTTGGTCCTTCCTTTTATTTTAATGAGAGCACAATTAATAAGGAAATGGAACGGCATCCCATTGGGAGCACTCACAATAGTGGCCTTCTTTTGTCAATGGCTGTATTGAATTCCTTTGCAAGGCCAGTGGGCCATATTGAAGGCCGTCTCCAGTGTCGCCCTGCCACAACCACCATCTCTCTATTGCTTACTCCTTTCTCTTTCTTATCCGAAGGTCTCCTGAGCTAATCTCTGCACAGTAACATTTGATCTCCCTCCACCCCTCTCCACTATGAATGCAGACTTTACAATACTTGGTATTGATTTGCTGGGCTGAAATCACCAGTTACTGTGCATGCTTGGTTTGTTCAGTGACAAATCTAAGCGAGCTGCGAGCGGGGGTCGCAGATCATCTTGGCCATAATTGGCTCAGTGTGTCTCAATGCTATCAGATCTTTAGTATTCTTTGTTTGTGTACATTTAAATTATCCACTATCAGGTTCTGTGAAAGAAAATGATCAGAAGAAGCAAAAGCGAATGAATCCTTTACCCTCTTTGTCGTCCAATTATTCACTTTTTAATCGCTGAATAAACCGGGCCTCCTTCACCTTTAATTGTCAACCTGCATTTTTGGTTTTTTTTGCTCCAATGCCCCCAGCTGCTTGCAAAGTATCACAACACAATGAAAAAAAACAGCAAAGAAGACTAATACAGACTAAGCAGTGAGACACAAACACAACTGGAAATATCTCATTGTGAAGAAAAAAATTAAATAAGTGCTGGTCATCTGTTATTATTGCAAAAAAAAAAAAACATCCCGGCCATTAAGCAACATGTCATTTCAAGCGTAACTGAGAGCTTTCACTCAAACTGGATCCACATGGCTCAATGTCACCACACAATGCCAAAAACACTACAAGCAAATCAATAGCAGCATGGTTGTGAGATCTGAATGACAATGACCGGCTTCTACAATTAAAAAAGGTATAAGTGCAATGTTTGCCCTTCATCTGTAGATACGTTGTAAGCATCTAAAAAGGAAATTCTATATTTCCAGTGTGTTCTGCAGAGCCAGGTACCTGATTGCTCTCCAAACAATCATGATGAACACACACGTGAACTAATATAAACGTCATTGCAGTTTATTTGTGTTGGAAGCAGAGGAATCCTCATTTGAATAATTAGCAAAACGCCAGCAACACGGCCTCAAGGTTGTATTGTAATCATAGCGTTGCAGCAGTAACAATTTATCATGTACGTGGGTGGACGTCACAGATGTATACTTCACTCACATCCCTGGCATACATTTGCATGACTGTATAAAAAAATTAAAAATAAAATAAGCCTGATGGTGGAACTGCTTTGATAGATTTGCATGTAAGGCACTGTATTGACACACCTCCTATGCCACCGCGAATGCAAATATGTCACCAGAAGCTCCGTGTCCGAGCTACATGTTGATTTTTAACAGGAAGAAGACAAAATGCATATGTTAGCTGGGGGGGTTAACACACACCCCAAATTACAGGTGACCCCTGCTGTAGTCCGTGGGTCGAACCACATGGCACCATCCACCTATCGTTTTATCCCTGTGAGCTAATCTGTGGAGTTACGTCGAAATTCTCTTCAGCCTGCCCATTCACGTGCACGGGAGCAACGTGCACGCACACATTATGCGGCCTAATGTAAACTAACATCCACTGCCACTTGACCTTGCTGTCAATATCTGTCCTCATTAAACACAGCTCAGCCATCTGCAAGTCTACTCTAAATGGCATCATTCAGCGTTTACCAAATTGTGCTGTGCAACCGAATGGAGAGAGTAATTCATTTATTTGGAAGATATATGCAGAACTCTGGGCGGACACCTATAAAACATGTAGAGGTATTTAACCCCACCCTGCCATTCTTAATGTTGCTGTCATTCATTTCTCAAAGGTTGCGAGATCTGACAGCAATTTGGCAATGTCAGTGCAGTGGCTCCAAATGCAATGGGCAGCAAAGGCCAGTTTTTTTTATGCGCCCATATCAAGGAGCTATTGATTTTTCACTCATTACTGAAGAACGAAAAGAAGAAGAAGAAAAAAAAGAAGGGGTTTTCAAAGCATGGTGCCAAATGGAACACAACATTGCACAGGCTTTATCAAATACAAAAGGTACTGCAGTGGTGTATTTGAAAATTGGGAATTCAATTATTCCCAAAGAAGGTTTTCTGATTGGTGCAATGACAGAACAAAAGGCAACTCGGCATCAGAAAATAGCTGAGGAATAAGTTGTCGTCAAATGGCAGCTGTGGGTGCCATCCTTAGTCAGTGCATAAAACTAAAGCCTTTTCTTTTTTCTTTTTTTCATCTATTATAAAAAGAAGCTTAGGGAGTAAAATATAATTAATGCCTCGTCTTTCTTACACTGTAAAACATTTACAATCAAACCCTTCGGAATCAAACCTTTATGTGGAATACAATGCATATCAAAGTGCTTCTGAAGTTGTAATGTGCACCCTCTTTACCATTCCTTTTGAATGAAAACAATACTATTTCTATACTGCTGCAGATAAATGGCAAATTTTATGTCTACTGTCTACAAACCTATGTTGTCCTGTGTCTTTTTGCCACCCTGCATTGATTCTTAGTGTGGCTGAATGTGAAATACCTTCCTAACGCCAGCTGCCAGTAATGTCTTTAAACTAAAATGCAAACCCCATTCTGTGTAAGCCAGCCATTTTGTGGGGGCTCTTACAAAAATACCCACAAGTGAAAAGACGCGGTTTTAATTAAGCTATTCTGCAAAATGGGAAAACACAATCATTCCAAATGAGAACAAACACAAATGAGCATTCACACAAATGAGCATGTATTATTTTTTCACACAATTTAATAAAAAAATGCTTTATATACAGTATTTAAACTAGAATTAATGTAATATTTGAAATTAGATGTAGTAAATGTGTCTAAAACGAGATCTAAAGGTGTAATATAATACCAAATAAATGCTATGGTGGCATGTAGTATATATTATATACTGTACACACACTGTACAAGTGCCATCATAGGATTATCTCGTGATGTTGTTTGATAAACTTCTAATACAACGTTTGTCATATATTCCACAGCCACTTTTCTTTAACTAAGCCTTTCACCATCTAATCCTTCTACATAAAAAACTAAAAACAACGTCAACTTAATTATCAGGCTACCGCTATAAAACATTGTCAAGCCTCATTTTCTTGATAAGACGTCGCAGCTAATGCATACATAACTTACCTCTGCCTTGAAGGGTCTGTATCGGAAAATACATGGCTTGCCATTACTCCCCTAAATGAATGATTGACATCCTCCCACTCCAAAGTCTATTTTTAATGCTTCCAGAGGCATCTTACAGTCACAACAAGAGTACATGCCTCAGTGGGCTCGACAAAGAACTTCAGCGCTCTTTGAAATATGAGCTTAAATAAATCATTTGTTTAATTAATTAAGCAAATTAGGCAAATCCATGGATGCCTTGGCGGATGAAGTCAGTGCCCTGGCACAAGGAGATTAATTAAGTGAGTCGGGTTGCAGGAACAGGGAGAGTGATGGGAGAGTTTGCTGCCCTTGTTTGGATGGATACAGCAAAGCCTAATATATCAGCGCTACCTGACGCTCAGGAACACAAGGTGTCTGTAAGGTGGCCAACTTCTCGGAAGCAGGAAAAGATGGGTTATTATGAATGATAGGGGAGAGGATCTCACGCTGTGTGGGCATGTCTCTGCAATGTATCTTTTGGAGCGTGGCCTTTTACCTGGCATTACCCGAGAGCCGCAAAAGGATACACGGACCATATGCTCGCTCATATTGACCAACTGTTACATGCAGAGCTGAAATAGGAAGTTAGAGCTCAGTAAATCTATCAATGTAAGGAGGTTTCATTTCCAATTTTTAATGAGATTTTTTTAATTGGCCCGGTGAAACTTAGCTATTTAACTTTTAAATATTGGTTGTAAAAACATATCTAGCTGGTTTAGCTTCTTTTATACAGTCTTAATATTTCTGGTTTAACCGGTATTGAAATACAGGCAGCTACTGTATACCCAGTCTTGATTATACACCCTATCCACCTCTCTATGTCCTGCCCCCTGTTACGGCTAGTATTAACTTTATAATATTATAAATATCAACTCCTTTCTGGAGCACTTAACACTACGTTGAGTACTTTCACTGTTATTCACTGTTGCCCAAACAATGACAGTGATGCGCTTTACTTGACTTATTTTCCGAGCGAGTGACAGCATCTGTGATGGAACTTTTTCCTTATCTCATCTGACTTTGCAGCTTTACTTACAAACACAAAAAGAGAGCACACCAGAGACACAAACAGGAGACAACACTCCTTATATTGCACCGACTCTCATATCTCAACTCCACTGACGTCTGTCCGGATATATATCCCTCAATTTCATCAGACAAGTTGTTGGGAATGTGCTTGTGTACAAATAAGATGAAACAAGGCAAAATAATGTGTGGCTGTAATGGTATACATCTGTGGGCATTTATAAGTTGCATTACATGTTCAAGTCGGCATCTGTGTCAACACAGATGTGTGTGTATGCGTGTGTAAATGTCTGTGCTTGTGACTGTATACAGACAAAAGGGGGCTATAGATTACGATGCTGAAGTAGGCCAGCGTCCCCTGGAGAACCCGCATCTAACACTCACAGGGAGAAACACGCACAGTGACATAGTGGTGAATGTTCCCACTACAACATTAAAAGCGACCCAGCTGCAGTACATTTTACAGGCAACATCTGGCCCTGTCTGCTTACAGCGCTAGGAGTCGAGTAAGTGTCAAACTATTGCTTTTGTTTCATAATAAAACTGCCAAATTGTTTGCATGGTATGTCGACCTTTTTTTTTGTGTCACTGATGGTAGTAAGCCAGTGAGACTAGGAGTTGCTTGTTGTTCTTCTTATAGGGTCAACACTTTAAATTATTGCATCCCTAGATTATGTAATTGTTTCATAAAAGAAAACTTAGAAAGAACAAAGCTAAATAAAATAAAAAGTCAAATGGACAATATATAGTGCAGGTTTGAATCAAATTGACTGGAACTTGTCGTCATATTAAACTACAACACCAGAAGCGATCAAGCCATTTGTCTGGCTGATGTCACTCCTATCTGAGGAATCAATGAGTGATTGATTATTTTAGTATGACTAACAAACCTAAATGAATGATTCCAAAGACTGCAGATGTTTTTACATGCTTTGCCTCATTAACTATGAACCATGCATGTACTCTGCTGCTGGCTTTTCTAAATGGTCCAATCTGTATGTTTTTCTTTACATTGACCAATGTTTCTCCCACTACTTTTCCATTCCAAATGAAATGATAATAAATGTATGAAATGCCAGGATTCAGGACAGGAAAGCGCCATCATTAATCCAGAAAACGATAGTGTGTTTAGAAAAAAACGGAAACGTGCTAATGTGAATACAAGACATCGGTTGACATCATGCTTTAAATAAACGGAGTGTCACGGGTTGTTGGTGGTGCACACGTCTCAAGCACATTTCTCAGTCTAATGTTATTCTATGTGTTTTTATCAATTCCACCCCCGTGACACTTTGTAATTGGCTGAGTGACTGTGTGTGCCATCGTTAGTGTTTGTCTAGCCAATGGGATATCAATATGCATCTCCCTAATCTCAGACATGGCTTAATGCTTTTTGTTCCAAAAGGCTTTTGTGGACAATAGATTTTCATTTAGAGGACTGTGTAGACTTTATTTAAAAAAGAAAACATGTCCGCTCGAGCAGTGAAAAGTGGGCCATGTAAATACAGACAAGGGCAGACATTAATAACAAAAGAGATGCTTATGCCCTTCTGGACTGACACAGCATTTTAAAGTCAGTGCTAATCAAACACAAAGGTCAAAAGGTTAAAATAGCAAGTGCCAATAATACCCAGCATACGTACACAACAAATGTTTTGGAAGGAATTGTTATTGGCTTGTGCAACTTTTATTCCGTTTCCCTTGACTGGCTTGTATATATTGTATTATCTCTCTTAACCCTTGCCTACTATAAAAAGCAGATGACATATTGAAGTCCCCCTGACCTCCTCCTACTGAGCATTAAGGCAAACTTAACCATAGTCAAGTGTGCTTTCATTAGTGCTGAATGCTGAACCTTGTCGTCAGTGCACAGTGTAGATATCACAGCGCACAAACAATTCAATTAGCTTCAAAGCTCTCATTAATGGTTTTAGCCATATCAAATTAACATTTTTATGGGCCATTGCCCCACTCCCAACACTCCTTGCATTTAAACCCCTGCTAATTGTGACCAACCACTCCCCGTTTACACACAAACCCCCTGACTACCACCGCTGACGTCTTTTAATCTGAATTTAAATGACTTCATTTACTTTGCCTCTCAAAGATTCCGAAGGAAACACTGCTAGTTACCGAGACATGAGAGACAATTCATCTTAAGATCTTAATGTGTGAAACAATATGTGTAATTCTGCAAACATTGCTATTGCAAAAAAAAAAAAAAAAACACATACACAAGGAGAAGCTGAGTTAGGGATTCTTTGAGAGCAATCAGTTCATTTTCTATTGCCAAGAGAACAAGACAGTGGATAGAGAGGGACAGAACTAAAAATAGATGGAAAAATCAGTGGAACAGTCAGAGGAAAGCAAGTCCAAAGTTTGGGGGAGTTCAGAGAGTAAGAAAACTACTAATTAGTGAGAGGAGCTCTATAGACGCTGAAAAGAAGAGAGACACACTTTCAACACAGTTGGCAGGCAGAATCTGACACTTAAATAGGACACAAATGAAATTCTGATATGGCTTTAAAAACAGGCCTGTTGCAAATGCTTGGGTCTGCAGGTCCAAATCCACAGACAAAGACTCACCCAGAGCGGCGGGTGCGAAGAGGCTGGCGAAGACAAGCAGGCGTGCGGTCCACATGGCCTCCTCTTACCGCCCGCTGCTCAAGGTCCCAGTAGAGTTCAGTCCTCGGTCTTTTGTTGGCAAAGGCCTGATTCCGTTGATTCCTTCACAGGGCACTTCCTTCCACTGCTCCACTCTTGTCCCACAAGACCACAAGCCCTAATGCCAGATGCTGCCGCAAATCTGAAATGACACAAAAATAAAAACAGCTCAAGAGATAATTCTGGTGGAGTTGTGCATTAGGGATCACAATGATTCATGCTTTTTACAAGAACAATAGTGTGCATTTTCCAGTAAGAGAACACAACAGATGGGAGCACTGTTGCTTTATCATCCTTATGCACAGTCCTTATGGCATTGTGGGTTGCAAGTTGTCATCAAGTGACACAAAGCAAGTTGCTCAATCTCCAGTCGGCCTAGGCTCATACCGAGTGTGATCAAGCGAACACTAAAGACGGGTGCAAACCACCAAATGTATTTCTGGATATTCTGTTGTTTGCTCATTCAAGTGTTAACTCCCCCACCTTAGCCACAAATCACTCCCACAGAGCGAGGGGAAGGAAGTGAAGAAGCACGCTATGCTGTGAGCTATAGCTGGAAGTGCACTAAAGAAACCTGCTCAAAAACCTTGTGCGTTTTTTGAATCCTGCCAGTAATTGACATAAGAAACACAGCAGTGTTTCTTTTCCTACCGACATGAGCCATAACTTCACAGTTTGAGTTTTAGCACCTGTGAAAGTATTTGCACAACCTAAAAAAAAAAATGCCGCTGCAGGCTTGCCTTTAAAATGTCATCCAATAAAACTGTCTAACAAAAGCGGGCCAAATGGTCAAGAGCTATGGATGACATCATTGCTCAGCTACTGCTACTTAACATGAACTGAAAGCTCATGTGATCTCCATAGTGTTGGCTTGTGACTGCTGTAATTAACACTTAGCATGTGTTAAACAAAACCCTACAAAAATATGGCATGTGAACACTTACAGACCCGTGTCTTATGAGTGCATGAATATGATCTATAAACACTGCTGGAAGCCTGTACAATACATTCTGATGAGATTATCTCCATTAAACCCAATATCATAATATTAAGGTTAAGTCAGCTTTCATGATGGGGCCATGCCAGCGGTTCTATAATCTACTATCAGTCATGATCTGCTGCACACAATGCTGCAGTGGTCTGCACAAGTATTAGCTGTGCACATTAGTCAAGCTGCCCTGCATTTAATATGGTATGAGAAAATTCCACTTCGGGATTGTTAGGTTGCAGAAGGTCAAAATGGGAGCACCACTGCAAAGGAGAAAGCAAGAGGGAACCCAACTTTAAAGTCTCAAGTAGTATCAATTTAACATTATAAATATAGCTCTACATTCCAACCAGACCTTCAACTTCAGTCCATATCTTATTTTAAGGCCAGTTTGTCATCCACAATTCATAATCGAGCTCTTAATCCGTTATTTTAAAAAAAATCCTAGATTACAATAATCTTATTTTTGGGGTTCTGATATTAATGGGTTTAAGAGTAAAGCTAAATAAACAGAAAAATTGACTTTTGAAAGCAGATCACCCATCAGCATTCATGAAAATGTCCCAATAGACTAATATGTGTCGGATTAAATAGGCCTAAATTTAGCCGGTTGGTTTGTGAAGTCAATAAACTTTCTGAAATGTGTTGAAGTTTGAGCTTGTATTCTGCTCTATTATTGCCTTCAGTGATTTAATATATCCTACATGTCAAGAGCTTCAAAAAACTTAAACAGTGATGTGAAAGACTATATTTGATCAAAGCAATATCCTTGTGAGCAAACCATGCTTTTAATAAAACACCTTGACAGCTGCGGCAACGCTAAATAAAATATGACATTAAATCTGATACAGTGGCTCCCTTGGCAACAACAAAACAATGCATTATTTCAGAAATAATCACATGCGTTGTCCAAGTGGAAAACGAGTCCTTTACTAAGGCAGCTGTGAAATCAGACTTAACATTCACAACATGTCACATTTTTCCTAAGTATAATTGTTGGATATACAGTATTTAAGGACTTTACACACAAAGTGCTAGAAGGAAGTGCACAATAAGCAGATTGAGTTTCAGAGAGTTTTTCTCTAAGACAATGGGAATTTGTGGTCCTTTCAACAAGTGAGATTTAGGCACTGCATCTCACACACTGCAATAAAGTGGCAACCGTTAGCACAGGTGTTGCTTACAAATTGTCACCTGAGACAAAAAAACATTCCACTATCACAGTTCTTAATTTGTTCCCAAAAAAAATATATATATATATATATATATATATAAAAAAGAAAAAGCCCACTGAGGCACAGAACGGCCACCAGCAACTAAAGGAAGACATCAAAAAATGCATATTTATGAGCAACAAGGCTGGAGCTAGTTCAGTGGAAAAAGACAGAGCGGTATAGTCCGGCGTTGCCAACTCGTCTTGTATTCCAGAAGGAGCCGTATGATACATTATGGCTCCGGTGTTTCAAGGGTACTCGTTCGGAGGGGGATTTAGGATAACTCCCTTAGATAAGCCGGGCCAACATCACGCTGCATCAAGGAGACGACTTCTTCATTACCACCTCCTGTTTCGAAACCGCACAACTTTCAATCAGCAATGTTGGTTTTGTTATTTTCCTGCCAGTGTCGACGGAAGATTAAACCTGACGCTTGTAATTAATTGGAGCAGAACCAATAGTAAAAGAAGTAGCAAGAAGTATCTGACACTGACGCCCAGAAATGTCCTTAAAGATAGAGAGATACCTGAAAATGGTCATCAACATATAGCCACATGCTCCCTCTTTCTTGTTAGCTTAAGGTTTATTCCTATTCAAATATGTCTAATTATTTACATGTCTTTTACATACTGTACACATTTCTTATTTACATGCACAACTACAAATTTGCATGTGATTTACTGGATGACATTTATAGTGGCACCACTCACTTTGCCCTGGCTCATAAAGATCAATGCAAAAATGAGATTAAACACAACCCCTTATATGCCAGTAGTTCATTATTTCATTTAAATGTGAAATATAGTTTCACACATCATTTTATTCGCAAATATCAGAGATTATCTGGCAAACCAAGACTTGAGTCTGCTTTTTGCATTATAACAGTTCTTGCTATAGTTACAGAGTGAGTATCAGAATAGAGATCAAATACTTTTCTTTGCACAGACACTTTAATAGCAAACACACAAAATCCTAAAGGTAAAGCATTTGGCATTTTTATTCAGTTACAAATACTATATAGTATTTGTAAGATTTCTTTTTTTTTTATGATTAACAGTTCATCACATGCAGCACTCTACTGTCTATCCCTGCCATCATACTGTATACAAAGGCTTTCACACACATCCCCACCTGAGGGCATTTCTCTTTCAGTCACTACTGGACTGGAAGAAACTAAAGATGATTTTCATTAATCCCAAGCTGTTCTGTACAGCACAACTTAAACAAAAGTGTAACTCGATCTACATTGTTATCTGTTGGGGGCGTAGTAAGTATGATGTTACTAGTCATGCCTGTTTAAAGCCCGCCTACATATACACACAGTGTAATGAAGTAGGATTGTGTTACTGGGTTAAGTACTAACATCTCACACTTTTCAACAGTTCCATGTCCAGATGCTTATCGCTGTGGCGGTGGGGGAGGGCTTGGTAATTGTTTTATGAGGCAGACAGTGTGTTCATGCAAATGAACTGAGTCATATGAACTGAATATTTATCAAGCACACTGTCTGCATACAGCTTGATTGATGAGCACTCACTTGGAAAGCTAAAGAAGATGAGCTGAGATGATTAAAACCAAGAAGATCCTTTCCATCTAGACTTAAAGATGATTTTTCCACTTGGTTGGCCTTCCAAACCTTGCTGACAGTCTAAAATTAAGTGGTCAATTTTATAATGCGAAACTCAGATGCAGTGTCACAGCTATGCCTCTCTAATGCAAGTTGAAAGGTGTGAAAACCTGATGGTAAATGGAAAGTGGTCTTTTTCAAGGCAGTATGTGCATCCCTAGAGCTTGACAACGCAGGCAGCAAGGCATTCACTCATACAATTGGTTTTCCACAAGGGACCCCAACACAGCTAGCCAGTGACAGGCAGATAATAGCGCTAACTTTAGCCTGTGCAGTCTCAGAATGGCCCTGGATGATAGGCTTGTTGAGTGTGACTGATGGCTTGGGTTAAATAATGGGACCATCCTTCCGCCTCTCCATTCACACAAAAGCATTGCAACCCCTACAGACACACAAAACACTCCCAACTACGAGACAATAGCAACACGGGCCATTAGAGGAAATTACTTGCACATGCTATAAAAAAAAACTAGCCCCAAAACAAATTACCATTGCAAAAATTTTATTGGTACACAAGCATGGGGACTGGTTACATTTCGCAAAGGGAAGTGAAAGCACACAGGCCTGTCTGAAAAATAAATGCAGATAGATGCATTGTACAAAGCTGGGGCAAATCTGACTTGAGACAGTTCACCATTACAATGCAAAGCTTACACACACACACTATCTATTTTTCTGTCTTCCCTCTCTCAGCATATCTTTCCTAATGCAGCACAAATGGATCTCAGACAAAGACGAAAAGAGGGGAAGAAGTAGGATAATAGGCAGAACAGAGAGAAAAAGAAAAAAAAAATTGTTGCGATAAATGTGAATGACAGATGAAATGGAGTTAGTGATGAAGAAAAGTAATCAAAAAGAAAGACAAAGATGAAGACATTAATGTGGGGGTGGGGGTGATATTTGAAGGTCAAGGATTGCAATATGCAGCCTTTACCTCAGCTTCTGTTGCTATAGTGTGGCTCAGGTGGACCGGTTACCACGGCAACCTTCACCTGTTGGCCATTAATCACCTGCCGCGAGCAACTGGCATGCTGCGCCCACAAACATAGGAAGTCATTACAGTCTCCGTGGCTTGATTTTTGGATGGGAGCGTGCGTTAAGTGCACCATTCTTAAATAAATAAAACGCTTTTTATGGCCATATTTATGAAAAAGCACCAACATGGTATATGGATTTTAAACACAGCTGCCTCCAAGGTAAATCCTACTCTCCTACTGGGAACATATCGATTTTGCTCCCGACAGTAGACTCAAATCTATCCCCAATGTTTTCTGCTGACAAAGGCCATTATACATATACACTGTGGTTTGACAGTATTGACAGCGTTATGCCTATGATTGATATACTTTGAGATGGGAAAAAAATAAATAAAAAGGCCACATCCAGGAGGCAATAGCAACAGAGCTTTATAGTCAATTCCTGAAATGCATCTGATGATCGGTTGATTTTGACAGCAGTGCTCTATTGAGGTCATTTTTGCAGATACCATATGGTCCGCAGCCATTAACTATGAGGCAGCAAAGAAACGCAATACAAAGCACGCCTGTTTACACCTGTAACAAAGCCCAGCCAAAGCCTTGTTCAAATTACAGACACCATTTCCCCTGGGCAGCCTCATCATTGGTGAACCATGTTTAGACGGGCACCTGCTCCATTAACAAAGCCATTCATTTACTTTTTTATTTCTATTTGACTCATTTTTTTTCCATTCATTTTCTACCACTGCCACCAAACCAACATTTGCATAGTTTCCCCCATAGACACTTTCCTTTAGGATTTAGGAAGAAAAAAAATAAAAAATGCCATACACACACACAGTTGAACAACAACAGCAATTTCAGCTCAGTCTGTGAATCGGAGGTACAGCAAATTCTATTGTCAATAACACTGATCCCAATGGCGCATGCATTTCAATATCATTATCTGATACTGAGCCGAGTGGATGGGAAATAATGAAATCTTAAAACATGCATTGCACGGCATCCTTGGCGAGCAAAATGTGATGCTCATTTTCAAGTGCATAATGCATCATACGACATGTCCTCCATCCTGACTTGATTACAAAGTTGATTCTAGCTTCAAACTGGGCCGGCGCGAGCACAGATTGCAACGATGTGTCTAGTTGGCATAATGATCGCGTCGTGAGTGTTACCGATGGCAAAAATATGTTGTAAATGGTCTGGAAATGAGAGGTATACGACTATGTCAATGGCGAGCACAGTGGTCGCGACCGCTGGGAATTCAAATGGTTTCCACCTGGAATCCACTCACAGCTCAATTAGAGGCAAAGTAGAGGGGGAGGTGGAGAGGGTGGCAAAGGCAATAATAAAGAAAAAAAACTTTCAAGGCTTTGAAAATAAGGTGGTGTGGATTTGCATGTGTCCATCAATGTCTGCTAAATGTTCACTTCATACATATAAATGAAAGGCATTGAAGAACTGGTGTCCATTAGCGGAGCCGCTCGAAAGAGGGAAAGCAGGGAGGGGTGTCATGAACTCAGAAAACCTGAAATTCTTTCACTCACAAGTGTGTCATTCTTTTCGCCCAGGACGTTCAATCATTAATTTCAGATAATACGTAAGCAAACAAGTCAAAGGGTCTTTCTGTGACACTGTAACACTAATTCAAAGCCCGCCCTGCATTCTTTCGTTAATGCATCAGTGTAATTTTCTTCCAGTGAGACAATCTTTAAACACAGCCTATTTCAAAACCTCAGCCTTATTAAATGTGACTCAGGCTGAACTGTTGACTTATTATGTCTTTAGTTACACCCAGCTTTGTCGGTTATTGTCGAAATGATCATGACTCCAGCAAAATAACAATATCAAAGTGTGAACAAATACTCAGTCCAATCTAGTAATGTTTCTCGTGAGAGATTGATTCACTGGCACCAATACTGAGCTGGAATTATTTAGCAATTCACAAGTTGCTTTTCAAATAAAATAGATTTAGTTTGAACTTGGCTTTCTATGATCTTGTCCCTTTTACATTTGTATTGTGATTTAACCTTTGATTCATTCAGAAAGTCATTATTCACAGTTTATTCACAAGTGGTGCAGTTTTGACTCAATTCCAGAGAAGCTTGGACAAGTAAACTAATAATAATGGTACTCTTGAGTCTTGAGTTTATCAAAAACACACCATCAAAATGGTCAAATGTGAATCGTCATCCAAACATTGTTGACTCCTTTAGTGTTGCCACACTAATCATTAAAAAATGTGGGCTGCAATGCAAAAGAATATGTCCTGTCATGACCTTAACATCCCAACTTTGAGGTGGTCAATCAACAAGCAAGAATCAGCTTTGCTTTGTAGAGCGGCCTCTCAACTTTCAAATTCAAAAAGCAGTGGGAATGTAAAAACAGTGTTAAGGTGTTGAAAAAAAATAAACTAGGTTTATTAGAAACTTGACAGTTTTTCTACACAATCCATCGAGAAAAGAAACAAATTACACAAGCTTGTAACAGCTGGCAGCTCAACCAAAATCCATTATTTCCAGATAATTATGGTTCAGGTCACACTAAAAGTACTTCTTGTTGCCAACCCCCGCTTTAGGTCTAAGTCTAGCTCTAAGTCTAACTTATCTCAGCAAAGAGATAATTATCTACTATACCAGGGCATGTTTTTCCAAGCAACAGGAAAGAGGTGTTTTTGGACTAAAGAGTAGGGAGCTGCAGGGTCCGCTGTCCGCAGACTAGAATATAATGGAGTTTGATGAAAGTCTGATTGGTTCAGGCAAACATCCTCTAGGGTATGTCCCTGGACAAAGAGAGCAATACTCCCCCATTCTTGTCAAGGCAAATGCTCTCAGGTCTGACAAATCACAGCAGGTCTTGAGGTGCCTGGTCTTACCATGGGTTTTAAAACCTGATGAGATAGCTTGGCTGCCTTGGGATATACAGCCACCTCTGTCCAAATGCCCGCTGAATTTTAAGTCAAATATTTATAGCATTTGCTAAGTAGGTTACTTTTATTATATTAAATAGCAAAAGGAAGTTGTATCATAGACAAGAACATTATATAAACTAGGATATCTGCCAATTTAGTGAGAGTACTATCACACTGCGCTACTTTCTAAAAAGTCATTTAGGATCGGCTTAATTTCACTAGATGCTGACTAATTCTAATTAAGCCATTAAAGGCTTGGTGTGGAGCCCAAATCTGCAAACTCAAGGGATTTAATGAAGTGAATTAGCACAAAGGGATCACAGTCACAAAGGTGCAGAAGGAACCAGTACTTGTTCAGTCCATGTTGAGCATAAGCCTAAGGGGATGACTTGGATGTTTTTTTTACGGCTGAAATCAGAACAAAGAGGAAGCGCACCTGCTGTTCACGCGGCTGGGAGGACACGGTGTGACCTGTGAGTTTCCGTGCGCTCGGACACACTCAGGGAAGTGGCGTGAAAACATGTGCGTACATTCCACTGACCTTGCCCTTGTGTCTCTGTGGCTGAGTGGTAGAATGTGTTTGGGTTGGACCCAGCATGCAACCTTTTGAAATCTAAAAGCGGAGGTCTCCCGGGGTGAGGCGGCCACATAATGGTCAGGGATAGTTAGCGAATGTCAAAGTACAGCAGCAGCTTGTGAGCCAGCGCTGTGATTGCACTCTCCACACATGTATGCTTGCAATTTCACACAAACACATTGGTATTGCTGCAGAAAGGGACATTGGGCAGTTACAGCCCAAGCTTCAGTCAGAGAGATAAATTGCACAATATAGGTAGACAGACTTGAAAAGCCTATGTGTGAATTTGGGAATTTACAGGGTGACTCCCAGGTCCTCAGAAGAATATGTAATGTTTTGTGTTGCTCATTTATCAACAATGTCCTGACCCTTTGCTCTTATTCTTCTTCCTTCACTGCCTTACTAAAATAATCTTTAATTGACATAGCATAGGCCCATCAGGACGTGTGACCCAAGTCTAAGACCTAATTGCACTCTGGTGTAATGTTATTCATCCCCCAACAGCACAGTGCCCTCTTCCACAGAGCCGGATAAGAGCAAGGAAGTTGGTAATTGCCTTTGACTTTCTAGAGAACTGCTCCAAAATACGTGGAGATTTTGCAGACCCAACTGGAGGAGAGTGTTTTAATGAGCATGCCTCCTGTTTATGCAGGCAGAATAACAGAGTCGTGGTTGATGCCATTGGCCTTCTCTCAATCAATGTGGAAAATATCAATGCTGGGGGCCTGTGTGAGTGTTTTCCCAATAGTTTTTTATTTATTTTTTATTAAAAGATGATCTTTTAATCTGTTGCAGTGCAACAAAACTGCATGTGGTATGTATATTTATGACATTCTAGCCGATATGTGCATAGTTTTGACACTGAAACAGAAACTGTCTTTGCATCGTTGATCCCTTTCAATCAAAATCTTTCAACTCCTGAAGAGTTTTAACTGTAGTTCTGGGGAGTCCTGTCAGCCACCACTATTCCATATGTGCAGCGGGATGTCCAAAGCCTCGCTGAAGGGGATTTTTCACCCTTCATCCTTTCTCTTCTCATTCCCTTCAATTCATTTTTGTATCAATCCGACACTGGAATGTTATTCAAGCTGCACAACATGCCATCAGGAGGGGGAGGGGGGCACCTTTAAAGCAAACTCTGAAATTCTATCCTATCCCCTACCCTTCACATTCCACCCCTCTGTGACTTCTAAACCAAGCTGGCAAAAGAGATTTTCCTTTTTTGCTTCTATATCACAAGCTTAGGGAAGCCGATTTCCATGCCAGACTCTTTCTTTTTATTTGGACAAGGAGCAGAGAGGGGTCTCTGGGACTCTCCACGAGTCTGGCATGCAATTCCTGGACCAGTTGGTTTCATCGCAGAGGGGAGTCTGGTGAGGAGGGGGTGGACTCTTCTGACAGAGGTCCAACACACACAGCTGATGCCTCAGGCTGGCAAGACTATCATCATCATCTGTGCAAGCCATTACCGCTCAATTTTACATTTATTTCCCAATCAGTGTGTTGGGAAGGACGAAAATATTACAGCCAACACCACAATGCTCATGTCAAGAATCTGAGTGGTTGTAGTTAGGAAAGTCTTGGCAACAAGGAGCACACAAATCATAAAATGAGTGAAATGACTCACAACTCAAGTTTAATTTTGGTTGCCTCTGATCGACAGACGACAGAGAACTCCCAGAAGAGGGCTTGCTTTCCCCCTAAAAATCTGTTGCCATCTTGATTTTGAGAAGCTTCATTAAATTTGATGGATGTATCCAAACAGACTGAAAAATGAGTAATGTAATCAAGCCAAATGGGAAAATACAACAAATCTACTCAAAGCAACACTATGTAACTTTTCAGGCTATACACCCACTACCAAAATAAATACTATGGCAAAACAGACATGAGACACAACTTTTTATAGAGATTATAAATGTCTTAGTTATGTAAATCTAAGATGATGTGACGTGTAATCAAAATCGAATTGTGGATGTAAACAGGATATCAGTGGCGCAGTGAGACAACTTTTCTCACTGGCTTCTGTCTAATGTTGCCTCGAGCTCCAACACATTGTAGTGATATCTACTTAGGAGCTTGAATTTAAACAGCCCTATCATGGAGAATCATAGCTTTCATCTTTTGATGCATTACAACTCACAAAGCCTCTCAGGTGATTGATGATGGCAACATGTTTGGAACAAAAAACAAAAAAGAAAAATCTGTGTAACGAAAAGCCTGGAAGCATACATTTCTGCCCCAGTCATTTAATATTCATCTACATGGAGCCAGCGCTGACAACACATAGTGCCCAGAGTTAAATCAGACATGAGGACACTGTACACAAGGCACTGTGGCTTTGCTGTGATTTGTCCGAGTCACCATAATGTGGAAAAAAGAAAAAGGTTCAAAAAGGCTAATTATAGCTGCACAAATTGAGTGCAGAAAAATGAGGGGCATAAAGATAATTAAAATGACTTTTACAAGAGCAGAGAACAATGCCAAGCTTTAACTGATGGTCACTGCTCAAAGGACGACACTCCCAGAAACACGGCCACTGACATTTCTCTTCATACTTTACCTTTTCAGTTCAAAACAACAATCCAGTTTAATTTTGTTTTTCCCAGGACTTGGCGGCGCACATGATATTCCCGACAACTCTTCCCCGGCAGATATTCTGTCATGTGCAGAGCGCTGTCACCACCCGGGAAAGGGCACATGTTAAGTGGAGTGGCACGTAGAAATGTCCTCCTGTTCGGTCTGACTCTGCAAATCATTATTCAGATTGAAGCACACCTCAGTGATTTGAGCCCCCCGTATCCATGCACTAATGCCCACCGCAAATGGCACCAATAACTCAGTGCATGTGAGCGATTTTGCTCCGTGCGCGCTGATGCTGACAGTTTCTTTGACGACGCCTTAAAAATTCAAATGGCCTGTGCGAGACGAAAGGACTGTGGGAATGAGGTGCGCTGGAGGCAGACCAGGCATAAATGTGCATTGTAAGCATTCGGTCAGATTTAGTGGACTAAAGAGGTGGTAAATTTTATGACACTTTTGTTAGAATTTGTTTAAATTTAATATCACTAGTTAATGCTTCAGGTATTTTGACGGAGCAATTAATGCTGTATTATACTGTTTCTTTTTCAATTATGTAAATGTTACTTGTAGTGAGAGCAGCATGGAAACCTGAATAATTGCCAGGAAGTCAAGAAATCTGAAAAACAAACAGGGTCCCATAGTTTTCTATTCAGAAATATTTGGCACATTTCTTCCTTTGTCTAAGAAAAGTTTAGATTTCCTCATAATGTTAAAAAAAGTCTAATACTTAACAAATACTAGTGTCTGTTAATTTATTATATGGCAAAGTGAACACAGACTAACATTTTATCCACTTAAATATAACAATACACTTATCATCAGGGGCATGAAAAAAGGCTAAAATATCTGCAAAAAAAGATAGGACGTAAAGATAAAAAAGGACTTTTACAAGAGAAAAGCTTAGTTGATGGTGAGTGCTTACGTGAGCTGGACATAAAACACAACTAATTAAAACAACAACTTCACCTCTGCTACTATCAATAATAACATTTTGTTTCTAAAGCTTGTTGGCAATCTGTGAATAATCCCCATTTCCTCCACAGGCCATTACGGTTTTCCTTCATCAGTACAAGTCATTGAGTGTGTGCAGCTGGACTTAAATCAGCATGCCAAAGTCCAAAATATGTCTTCATTTACCAAGAGCACACATGCATAACACGCCACATCGACAGCATGACCCGCGCATTTAACTCCAGCGCACACTTATTAAAGTCGAGGTCTGCCACTCGGATCACGTTTCGTGTTAAATTGAGTGTGCGCAGGCTGAATGCACATCTGTGTTCTTATACAGGACCTGTTCATGTCACAAGGCAAGTGTTGAGTGCATACCTCCACTCAGCACACTGACTGACTGACAGCGTTGATGCTATGAGTCAGACTTCCAGAGGAGATTTTCTATACCAGAAGAAAATAACACAGAACTCAACAGCTTGAGGGTTGAAGAAATAAAACAAAAAAGCAAAGAAAAAGAGCCTGGCTTTTAAACTTTAATTATGTGTCATATTTGAACAATTGAAAATAAAATGATTTAGCGCCTGCAGTCTTTCACAGCTATACTTTATTATGCAACTACAAAGCATTTTATCCATTATTGCTTTCTAATAGGGAAACATATCCTGTGTCACATCTTCTCCTGTGTCCTCAACTCGGATAGTGAGGGGAAAAAAAAAAAACATTGTAGTGTTGTGAAGGCGCGTGTTACACTTTTTAATATGCACATAATGACCTATCTACAATGTGTGGCTTGGCCTTCTGCTAAATCATTTATAAATACAATGGACCTCATGTTCGTGTGATAAATGAAGCACTTAACACCTAGATGACTGCAGTTTGTAGCAGAGTACCAGGGCACCATATGGCTTCAAAATGTACTCTGAAAACTGATTTGCTAAACTGCTACTGCAGCCATACGCGGAAAACAAGAAAAGAGCCATTTGGAAAATGGATAAATGTTAAACCTTCTCAATAGCCTTTAACAAGAAATGACAAGAAAATTTCCTTCTTTTCTTCACCCAGTTGAAGCAAATACAAGTGAGTAAATCTCTGAATCTGAATCATTTATTTAAAAAAAATACATAATAAACCTATGTTGTAAAGGCCAGTGGCGTCAGACTTTCAGGTTTCATCTTTTCTGAGACCTCAGCTGAGGTTAGCAGATCAACTTGTCTTGCTCTAAGGCTGAAGTCACTTGTTATTGTTCATCTTGAAGTGAAACCCACTAAAAATACACTTGTGAATTCAGGCTCCTCCATCACTGTCTCCACACCAGTTCTGGTAAGCCGTAATAAATGGTCAGGCTCCAAGCTGACAACACGATGTATGGCAAAGTATAAGTGGAATATCAGACAAGACTGTCTATGAATAAATATTGTTATGCGTTAAATATGAATGTGTTAAAAATCCAACAACTCTGGAGGTCAGTGTAAAAATTGAGATGCGTCTGATGGGTTTATCCAACTTTGGCAATTTTTTATATAGTGACATAACCCAGGGACTTTCCAAACAAGTCAACACACATGGATCTAATTTCTTTACAAAAATATAGAATAGGCGAGAACACAGGTAAGTCATTTTGATATCTTTCAGCATGGCTGCCCCTCATTTTTCTGGGCAAATTAAGCACAGATAAAGTGGCTTTTTATTAGACGAGCAGGTAATGTCTCACCAAATAGATTTTTTTTGTAAGCTCCAAGGCACTCTCAAAACAACTTCTATACTTTTTTTTTGTCAGCTACCATGCAAATAACACACTCCGCTGGGTTATAGATTGGTTCCGCAGATGCAACCAGCAGGTTTAGATGAGGATGCTTAGTCTGCATGGAGAGAAAAGCAATACGATCTAATGAGCTTAAACGGAACGGAAGCACAACACATTAAACATTTAAATCATTACCAGAATTATTTAAATAAAGATCTTGATTGAGTTTGATGCAAGGATTATCAAAACTGGGATGTTTTGTTAATATTTTTGTAGAAGATCAGCCAGATATTAGTGTGAAAAAAAACAGAACATTTACAACCAGGATTAGAAGACATAGGAAATGGGAGGTGGTTTATTTACATCAACCTCCGTTTCATTAAAGTAAATATAGAGCACTTTCTCCAGGGAAGTCCCCGTTGCTTTTCTCAGTGGACCCTTTCTCGTTCTGAGCGCTACACTGGAAATAACTCTTCAGGTGACAGCCCTACGGGACACATCCAGAGCAGCCTGCTCATCTCCAAATACTTTGTTTGAAAAGCTGAGGGAGAAACGCAGCTTAAACAAAGTAGCTCATCCCAAAGGGAAAACACGGCAGGCTCAAGAGAAGAACAAGAGCACTATAGGATTTATTCACACTGGACATATCACGGTCTAATGTACTCTCCAAAGTGTTCACTAGTTCAAAGTTTAGGTAAAGATATAAATAAAGTTTTCTCTGTTCCGGGCAGTGGTTTTACGTTCAGGCTGGAGTGGGTCTATTTAGTTAAAAGCACATGAAAAGGCCCGGGCCATTTCTCATAAAATTGATGACGGCCTTGCATAAATTATGCAAACATTTGTCCTTGTGCCAAACAGTGCATCTACTGAATAATAATTACACCAGGGGCTTGGGGATATGCAGAATATGAAACACATGCCAATGTCCCTTGCCGTCGGTGGCTAAGACCAAAAACAAAACAAAAAAACAGGGTTGAGCATAATGAACAACAGAAACTGGGAGTGTTACACAGACTAATACGATATTGAAGATGTGACCTGATGTCAGCCAACTTGGATTTCCGCTTGACAAGTTACTTGACAACTACTGTATTTTTCATCTCTAACAAAAGCAACAATGAAATATCTCGACTTGCACGTAAATTAACCATCTATTATTTTACTGTGCTGTTTAGTGGCTTGGATCGCTGTCAGACATTTACAAGGGTTCCATGTAAATTTGATTTTGCTCAGATACTGTGGCTTGGTAACTCAATGAATAAGGCCGTTAAATGTGAACAACAAAGTTCTGCAGGATTTTATTGGTCACATGAATGAAAATCAGGGTTATGGTATCCTTCTATAGACATAGAGTGACTGGTAAAATGTGATCTTATTAAATTCCTTATAAAAAAGTTCCTATGAATCTTCTTATAAAATATTTATTTAGGAATGATATAAAGCTAGAATGTTTGTGTGCCAATGTGCATGTGTGAGCTCAAGAAGCAGAATGACAGTGCTTTGCAAATTCAATCAGGTTTCCGTGGTAATCCGGTGTACCCACTCCACAGAAAAAGGTGCTCAATTTCAGGTGAGTCCTATCACTTTTTTGTGTTCGCAGGTAAAAGATCAGTGTGGTGTCACTCGTAAAAAAAAAACAACTTCCTACTTGTCGGACACACTCACTGATTGTAGGCTGACTCGGACTTACTCCCATTACTTTAAAGTGTCATAAATATTCAACCAGTGTTTTATTATTTATGGACGCACTGTGCTGATTAAAACACATTTTGGGAGTTGGATAAGCTTTCTCATCTGTGCTGTGGCTTTTGTCCATTTTTGAAAAGGTTTTGGTGGTGTGCACAAAACTAACAGACCCAGTATTTGAAATGCAATGAGCTCATTTGCACCAGTGGGAAAAAAGCACAAGTCCATACATGTACTAGTAGAGGTGGGCTCAAATATTATTCTCAAAAAAAAAAAAAAAAACACAAATTGTTTTAATTAATGAAAATCACTATGTTTTTTTTTTTGTAGGTGCCTCGCCTTGTTAATACTTGATATATCTGCACACATTCCCAGAGCGCCATTTAATTGAATGCCACGTGGAATTGCTGAATTACACAGCATTCAGTTGGTTCCTTTGTCTCCTGCATGTGATCCGTTTTATTGTGGATGTGAGAAGAGCACGGCTCATTGATTTATGGAAATATATTCTATGACATTTGTCAGGCTGTTGCATCAATAGCAACAACATCTCAAAGAAATCCTTGAAATAATAAAACGCACAAAGATATGCTGCACCAGCCAGACAAAGCATTGTTTAATTATATAAAAAAAAAATATTTAAATAAAATAAAAATGCATTTGACAGCTCCACACAATCCTAAAAAAAGAAGATTTTAGTCTTGTGGGGGAAAAAAAATGAAAGTTGTGATCATAATGTAAAGTGCGATGTGAGTGATGTGCTTAAACACACATACACATTGGTGTGCACACATCTGCTCGTCAGTGCGCCTGGTGCAAACTGTCACATGGCTGGCAGCTCCTGGAACTTGAGGCAGATGGTGGAGCACAATTAGGCCCACTGTATCTCTCAATCAATCTCCTATACGCCATACCAGGAACCTGGACTTAAGCACACAGTGTCTGCTAAGGCAAGGTTCTTGTCAGCTCCTTATTAGAGCTGTACTTAAATATGTCAGTACAGCCACTAGGGGGCTCTCAATCAAAGTGATATGTGAACTTTAACTGTACATGCTATAATTATTTCTGTGGAAATTTAAATAAATGGGTCATGATGTAATATTACTTGTGATATCCTGCCAAATGGAACACATTTGTATTTAGAAGTTTACCACACTTAGCAATTACATATGCACGAAACGCACAACTTTCTCTATAAGCATGGCTTTTTGGTGCTGCAATCTTTATGCAATGGGTGGCACCTTCAATGGGGTAATCTGTAGGTTTGCATTTAGATTAGTGTCATGCACCACTTGTTTTCACTGGAAAACACAGACTTGCCTTGAAGACTTAATGACAATAATTTACAAACAAGCTTGTTTTTGTGAGATTAAAAATGTGTGTAAAGTGTGTAAATGCTGTATTCCTCTATGATCACTGAAGGACAGAATTGAATTAACAAACTACTGATTGTAATCCCGTTTGTTGCTCAAACTAACTTGTTGTTTTACCCATCAAACTTGTTTTTCACACTTTCTTTTTGCTCATTTGTTGGCTTGTTTAACCACTGGCCTGGATACAAGACTATACCATAGACAATAGCAAGGTGCGAGTGTTTCATTCACACCCAATTACAGTGAAAAGATTTTTCTTCCAGAGCAGAAATTCACAGGAGGAGGACAATAAGAGTGTCGCAGAGGAACAAGATATCCCTGACGTTTCACGTTTGCGTCCTATGCTTCGCACACAAAAGAGCAGAAAAGCGATCCGGTGCGATGTGACACCGGCGAGGGCCATTAGCCAGAGACGCTCCTAACTGAGGCGCTAAACAGAGATGGAGAACATCTGCTGCTCGCACTGGGCCCTCGCCGGTCCCGAGGACTGCGGCTTTGATCAGCGGCCCTCACAAGCACCTTCCTACAAGAGCTCACATGAAACAGACTCTCAAACACATACAGAGCACTCCCACATTGAGAAAAATGCAACACAAGCAGCGGCTCAGACACAGGCAAAGGCTAAGGCACTGCGATCACACAGGCCCACGACAGAGTTAGCATGTGCCCTGAATAGAAAGTGGAAAATATTTTTGTATACAGTAAAGCGAGTGACTTTTGCTGCACAATCTTGCAAAGACTTTCAGTGAGGAAAAAGTGACATCTCGTCATTTCCAACGGAAGCCAAGCCAAACACCTCACTCAACAGTGGGCCAGACACCACCTTTGGACTGCCAATCCCGCTGTTGTGTTTCCTCCACCTGTGACGGGAAGATGATTCACTGGGCCTGCCAGACAGCATCTAGGGACTGTGTGTATTGGGGCGTACTCTCTGCCAGCACAGGCAGCGTGGGTGGGTGGGAGCGGGGGTTGAAAAGCCCATCACAACACCCCACATACTGCACTGTGACCTGTATTTGATAAAATAATACAGCTTGTGAGCAGATGTATCTTACTGTGCAACTATTCACCAATTTGAATCAAGGCACTGAGCCAAATGATTATGATATGGCAGAAGGGAGCATAGCCAGGGCCTTACACGCAGGAGGAATGTTAACATAACTGTCAAGATACATGAACACAGCAGCTACGCCACAAGGCAGAGTGCTCAGTGGCGCAAATGTAGAGCGGTCGTTCCATAAACAGAAGGTTGGCAGTTCAAATCCCACTCTCCCCAGTTCATTTATTTTATTTTATTTATTCATTTAGCAGACACTTTTATCCAAAGCGACTTACATTAAGCTTCAATTGACCAGCTGGAACACCACCGGAGGCATGGTGGGTTAAGTGTCTTGCCTAAGGACACATCAACCGTATGAACTGTGGGGAGACCGGGAATCGAACCACCAACCTTTCAGTTAAGGGACAACCGCACTACCGCTGAGCCTAGTACATACTGTTGTTGTGGCCGTGGGCAAGACACGTAACCCACCGCTGCACTGGTGTATAAGTGTGAGAGAATTTTTGGTGGTGGTAGGAGAGGTCATAGGTTCAAAATGGCTGCCAGGTCCCTGCAGCTGTGGCTACTGACATAGCTTACCACCCCCAGTGTGTGACTGTGAAGTGAATAAATAATGGACAGCCTGTAAGCCCCTTGGCCCCTTGGGAGAAAAGCACAATATAAATCTTATCCATAATAATGACCCATTTTGGAGAGCCAACAGTTGACTTAAGTGTAAAATGAATACTAAAAAAAAATATCACACAGAAATCTTTTTTTTTCAGGATGTTTTGTTTTGTATTATATTCTACATTTTATTTACTACTGTAACAAACAAAAGTGTGTGCAACTTGAAATGTGGTTATCAAGAGCCAACAAATGTTTTCTTATTTTATTACATCTTTAACTGCTTTCAATAAGGAACTTGATAAATTCCTTAATACAATTAAGTTATGACGCTATGAGGCAAACCTAAAGCAATCATTATGAATTATCACAATGAAAAGCATAGGGTTTCAAAGATCTGCATTCAATTTCATCTGCTCTTAATAGATTTCAGTGCATCTATAACTGTATTATACCATAGATCATGTGTCAAATGAGAATCCAATTTAAAGTGATTGGAGAATGAAAGTGAATTAAAAATATTTCATGTACTGTAGAGGGACTCGGGTGACATAGTGGGAAAAGGGTCAGTGCATAACCGTAAAAAGCCAAAGCAGGCCAAAAGTCAAAATTAAATGACTTGTGCGCTGGCCAAATTATTCCTCCACCCTTTCCCTTTTTTTCTTCACCATTTGCAAATGATCATTATTCTGGCCACGAAGAACATCCTGAGGGGTCGTGCCATGTTCTGATTCCTAATTAACTAGCCAGAAGAGAGATCATAAGTCCAGGTTGACCCTGTTCGGTGAACAAGACCAGTTAACAGTCTCAGAGCATTACATTTAGTCAGGTATGGAGACAATCATTTCTGATAAAACTTTATTCTGACATAGTGCAGCGTGTGTCATGGAAATGGGAAAAAGTGGGTCATTCTTTGAGAGAGACAAACTAAATCCTACTCAAGGCAACATGGAACAACTGAAAACACCTGCAGATTTTGGAGGATTATGAGTAAAACAGTTAAAAATCCTACTTGAATAATGTTTTGATCCCACATGGCACCTATCTGTCAGCAATGAGGGCAAGTACAACAATTGAATAATTCCAGACTTCATGGCTAATCTGAGTTAAAGCTGCGTACCTACCACTGGCATGTTGTTGCTTTCTCTCAGAGATTAGTCATGTGTACGCTTGCACTGGACATACATATTGGGGCATTATGTGGTGCTCGAAGCGAATACAAAAGCTGTGGCGGTGACTAAATGTCTATGTTTGCTCAGGAGAGATCAGGCATGCCTTCCACGTTACAACACAACCCACCTGCAGTCTGGGAAATAGGTTTCAGAGGGGAATTAGAGGATTCTGATGAATGAACAAGACAGACATGCGTAACCCAGCCCAATATGCTGCTTATCTACAAGCTTATATTGCACAAAGCAGGCAGATAAGCTACGACATGCCGATAAAAGGAATGGAGCACAGGGATGGGGTGGGTCGGGTCAGGACCCACAGGGGTGCGTTCAGTTGCAACAGAGCTTGGACGCTTTGACTTGCTGAAGAACGGTTAACCATTGACTAAAAAAAAAAAAACCTCATAGCTCAGGATCAATGTCACTCACGGTTATTCTGTTCCAAGGACCGTGAACACAGAGCATAAAGTCATCATTACCTGCCCTGGGCACTGAATGCAACGCTAATCAATGAGAAAGAAACCTATTGTGGTCGGTCTCAGAAAAGCTAATATTGTGTTTGTGTGTGTGGATAAGGTTAGCCTCTCAATTAGGGCTTTCTTTGAGGTAGGTGGTCTGGAGACAAACATCAAGTATCATATGCCCATGTCCACAAACTGCTTTGAAGAAAACACTGTGAAATACACAGGAATGTATGTCACTAAAATCTAATTATCTAATCATTTCATTTTTGGTTTCAACATGCATTTATTGAAACTTTTATATTGAGCATTTAAATAGCATTTATTTGCGTTGCAAACGGGGACTCTAATTAAATATTTATAAAGAATATTTCTTGTACTTAAATTTTAGTCAACAATTCAACTAAAGAAATGCAATATTTGCCCAGCATTCGCACAACACGTTTTGAAATCTTCTGAGAATTTTGTAGCATTGTGTGCTAAATGAAAAGCAGCCATCATTTTTCTACAGACTTGTCTGTGTGTGCGCTTCACAATAAAACACAAGTGACAAAATTGAACTTCAGTTGTCGAGTGCCATAATTCCTTCCCTGGTGTATATTATACAATCAGCCACAGCGCCAGGAAACAAATCCCATTGACTTGATTCCAATTTAATTACTACACTTGAAAATCCTGCTCACTTTTTCTCACCCAACCTGACAAAACAGTAATATATATATATATATATTTTTTTTTTTATTCCTGCCTATTGGAGAATTGCAGTCTCCTTTTCTTGTCAGATTCCATTCACGAGAAACTCACCTTTAGTGCTCATTTTACTTAAACCAGAGCAAATGCACTCACAACACGGCGGAGTTCTACTGTGGTAAAATAACTCTGACCTGTCTTAATACAGAGTGACAAAGAAGGTGATAGAAAAGAGTGTTGACAGACTTAGTGAGAGTAAAACAGGAAAGACAAGAATAAGAAGGGGGACATAGAAAAGACCAGCAAACAGCCCCTATCTTAAAGAAAACACATATTTCTTGAAAGACAAAGTGTTAAGTTAGGCTACTCTGCAGCCTGTCAATAGGAGTGTCCATCATCAGGCTGCTGCAGTCTATATATTGATTAAACCATCTATCACTTAACTGCTACAAGACATTATTTCTAATTAAAAACTAAGTCATAAATTGTGCCCTTTATTGCAAGGCTGGGGTTGTAAATAAAACTCAAGGTGGGCAAGCAGCGGCAGCAGATTGCAGCCCCCGTCCTCGGTTTAACGCCACCGTAAAAGGACAGACAGCCGTGATGGCACCTTAGGGATAATCACATTCACAATGCAGCGCTTCATCCCAAATAAGCAGATGCAAATCGATCATTTCTCTGGTATTGTACGAGACAGGCGCCACGGAGCACGCTATGCATATGGATTTTTTCTTTAACCTGTTGGGAATAAAAAATATTTTAAAAAAAAGGACCAACATTGGTGTGCTTTTACATGATGGATAATCATAAGAGGTCATAAAGGTATATAGCAGTGCTCCATCACACAACTAGGTTAGCTGGTGGAGACAACAGAGACAACAAGCCCCTATTATCTCTCTCCATTTTTCCTCTGCTAAATGACTACTTTGCTGCCAAATACACAGTCGCATGACATTATGTAATGATTCCTGTTGATAAAGAGGCCATTAGTACACCTACGCCACCGCCGAAGCCCTGATGTCGGAACACGAGGCGTGCGCGCGCTCCTGACTCACAGCAAAGGACACTTCACATTTGACAACTTCTGATTACCTCTGTGTGTACGCCGGGTGTACTCCCACAACAGAGCGCCACAGTGTAAGTTATTCTTTGATGGCCACTGAGGGATGTCTGATTTCACAGGTACCAGCCAAACTGGGGGAACTGGGAAAGGAAGAAAAAGGCATGTCATCTGCTCAGCTACCAACAAAAGCTAAGTCTTTGCAATCATTATTCTCTGGTGTTCCTCTCAGGGGTACATTTTTACCCTCCCCATGCACCTACCCATTTTGACTTGATACTGACAGTAAGGCACCACTACCATCTTTTGCTAAACTTTGCCAGAAATGTGACCGGCCAAATAAGAGAATGCAGCCTTGGTCCTGGTAAGAGAATAAAGGAATTGCCCCCCCAAGGGAACGACTAAAACTAATGAGTGAGCTAAAAAGAACAAGATGGAGTGATCCTCTATAAAAAGACCAGCAGTAATCTCTTCCACACTTCCCTCTCCTCTAGCCTTAATGTCCTGAGAGATCTCGCCTCCTTCGGTAAGGCCTGCTGCTGCCCCAGCACATCAAACACAACTGATTAGAGTGGCACACCTTGCCAGAGCTAAAGAATTGGACAGGGTGCATGTCAAGTTCAAGGGAGACTTAGTGTTACAAAAACCAAAGAGGAGAATTGCTCAAGTTTAGTGGACCTCTCTCTGAAGCCCTGCCTTTACATCAGCAACACTGTTTTTTAACAAACATAATGTGATTTAACAATCTCTGCAAGCCAACAGCGAGACAAAATAATATAAAAAATCTCTGCAGAACATGTGCAGAATATATCATTTTTGTACGCACTACAAATCCCACAAGAGTCTGAGTTACGAGCACTTCGGTGCATAGAGGTTTCGATTTAATTTTGATTAATGTATTTATTTAATTATTTTTGATTATACCGATTTTGATTCCTGATATCATACTCAATAAAATATAGTCCTCTTTGTGATATATGCCTCTATTTTATTTTTAAACCATCCAATACTCATGTCCCATTCTCCAGATCTCCTTTGAAGATTTTCATTTTCTTCTTTCTAGAAAGTAGATATTCCATACCAACTGTGGCTTGCCGAAACACAATAAGCCCATGTCATTCTGCCATCTGCATTACAAATACTGACTCTCACCCCATATCTCTACTCAGTGCCTCAAAGCTCTAATATCATCAGTGTCTTTCAAATTAGAGCCATTGCTGCTCTGAATTCTTCTGTCATGTCAGATGATATCAGAAAATCTCCCAGTAGTGCAGGCAGTGCTTGAATCTAATCGTCATCAACAGATCAACCTGTTCGTTTACATTAGCATAAACTGTCACGGCTTAGATGCAGTGGGGAGAGAAACTTGGCGGCTGAGGAGCGAGACGATGGAGAAAAAACTGCAGAGCTGCTGCGCTGAGTTCACTGTCAAGGGTGTTGTTTTATTAAGACGCTGAATTGTCAAGGGCAGGTATCAGGAGAGCAGGCGGGCCGCATGACAGGACACCTGTGCTAACATCCTGCTATCCTCTACTCTGACTGAAATAGGCAAATGTAAAAATTTACTGGTCCCACACTTGGGAGGTACTAATTTCAAAATACAAAGATATGTGTTCATTAGAAAGTATGAAGGTAGAAATGTTGCAAAATGCGAGCGCATGTTTAGACCGCAATGTGAGGACTTTGAGAACTTGTACAAAACAGCCAACATTTACACACATACATTTGGTTTACATGCCTTCACAACTTCACCTCTGAATAAAGCCTCTCAAATCAGCCGCTACAAATCTGACCAATCTGCTGCTTCGACTTTTAAGACATTTCTTGCAACACGGACTCGGACCTCAGAGACCGGCGCTGGGGCAAGCTCAGAACAGGGCAGGAGGGAATGCTTTTAGAGCACAGAGAGTTGTGGGTTCGGCTGTAGGGAGTTCAATGCATCGGGACTTCTGAAGTCCTTTAGTCGATCTGCATTTTCTGATGCACAAGACTCTTCTGCACCTGTCCAACGCTCTGGGGATAGCGTGGGTGGGGGTACATTCACCTGTCCCGATCTAGAGCCTGCAAGCCCCGGTCTCTGAGGTCCAAGTCTTGCTGGTCTGATGAGGGTGGTTACAAATGTTTAAAAGGACCGCTCCAGTGGGGAACAGCTGCTCCAGCCCCGAGGTGCTCATCACGGCCAAAGCTCATGAATTCTTGGTGTCTAACTGGTAACCTAGCTATATAATCTCACAACATTAAATATCAAGTTGTATTTCATTTTTCAATTTTAGTTTATTCATATAAAATTAAATAATAGTGTTTTTTCTGGATTTTCAATTTCCTTTTTTTCTAAATGGTAATCGGGAAACAGCTGTTTTCCAATTTTGGTTTTCTCATATCAACACCAAAATCCATTGGCCGCTATGTACACAGACCCTCATTGTTGTTTTCACCTGATTAATCACTTGTTTCTGTAGTTTATTTAGTTCTGTAGTAAAGCTGCCACTAGTATGGCTCTGTGTTTTCACCATATAGATATGGCTTTCATCTAGTAATCAGGATGTTATGTCATAAAATGAGGTTATATTGGTCATAGAAATCATTGAAAAAAATGAAAATTGTTGTTTCTGTCAAACTTTGTAGCTAAGTAAACTAGAAAGTCTTTATGTCAGAGCAATATAAGATTGTTAATAACGTTTTTGAGCAGCTGCTTGTTGTTCGTTAGCATCTTAAGTGTTATCAGTGCGTTTTTTTACTTTATTAGCTCAGTTTACAGTCATTGACAGCTTCTGCTCGTGCGTCCGGCTGCTGTCGGTGGTGAACTGTATCCTCCACGAAGCACTGGTCAGAATGTGAACCGTCAGCAGGAAATAAAAGGAGCTGTAACAGGTAGATTAATGCCCTTTTCAACATTGTTTCTGTGAACACAGGACAATAATAATGCTTTATTAGATTTAGACCAACGCTGGAGACATTTTACAGAAATAATAAAGCAAATACAATATTAATTCAAAAAAACTAAGAGGATATTTTGTCACAGTAAGGGTTTGCAAAGTGTAAATAGAGAATAAAACACTGTTGCACTCAGTAGTTACTTGATATGACCATCTTGATTTGAAATAAGTTTAGTTTAGTTTAATAGTTTATTTCTTGAGTAAGGGACCATGTACAGGTGCATTAATCAGAATAGAACACTCATTATTCATCCTACTAATAACAATTAACAGTTCACTTAATTTTAACAGTAAGTCTCCTCACTAAATTATTTAGTTACATTACATTATTAATTAATCTTTATATATATATATATAAATATGAATAACTACCATAATTTAGTTAGGTTATCAGTTCAATATACATAGTTAATAACCACTAACCACTACAAATCATGAATAGTAAATCTTACTAATATTTCACAAATTCATTAACATCATGTATGATTAAAAAGATATACACAATAAAACAATTCATCAATCAATGTATCAATCTAAAGCCAGGGTCCAGCCCTACATTAACAGCAAACAAAGATATTACAATATTCATTTACATTTACATTTATTCATTTAGCAGACGCTTTTATCCAAAGCGACTTACATTCTTCTACAGTAATTACCAGTGTTACAGCCACTGGAGGCAAGGTGGGTTAAGTGTCTTGCCCAAGGACACAACGACAGTATGAACTGTGGGGAGAGTGAGAATCGAACCGCCTACCTTTCGGTTGAAAGACGACTGCTCTACCCACTGAGCTACTGCCACCCCGTAGCTCAGTGCCACAAAGTTTATGATATTAAAAAGGACCGTGAGCATGCTTCATAAGTAAACTACAGTGTGTAGGCAGCAGAGGGAACTCCTCCTGTATCAGCTCTGTAACAGAGGCCCAGAACATATCAATGTCCAACACATATCAGCCCCAATGTGGAGAGAAATATAGCGATGAGTATATAACATAAAGCGCTGTATTACATTAAAACAGACTAAACTAAAAGGAGATGTATTGGGTAACATATAGCGTGTGAATATAATATAGCATAAGTACACCTGGTAAACTCTGCAGAGAGTGGCTCTCCTGGTGAATGGGGTTGATTCAATCTCGGGACATTTTTTACTGGCTGTCATTCCCTTCTCACTCTGTTCTGTTCATCAAATCACTTTTTACCTCCTACCTACAATTATCACCTGAATATAACACAATCTTAATATAAAATGTGTGTTTTCTCGACTCAACATTTGTCATTATTTGACTCTAAAATAGCTGTAAAATAATTCCGACATTCAAACTTGCACTTTTCAATGATGTGTGAAGATGGCTTTTAAGACACATTGAAAACTTATTTCCCCTCACGTGAGGCAATAAGTGAATAAGTGACATATCTCGCAGTGCCAAAAGGGAACCATACAAGCAACAAATATGTCATAGCAAATACATTTCCAGGAGGTAGCTGTTGTCAAGACATCAATCTGCAAGAGGGTAAAAAAAAAAATTGGTATTTATTAGCAGAGTGCAGTACACAGAGAAATGTGTGTCTTTGAAATAATTTGGTCATTTAGAAGATTCTGATGCTCTGCTGTGTGTTTTTAAGGCAGCTTGCTTTGGTGCTCACTGTAGTTGCCCAGTAACAAGATGCAACAAGAAAGACGTGCAAAGTCTGTTTAGTAGCCCTGCTGACACTGGCCAAAAAAGGTTTCCCCTCCCTTTCCATTCAAATGAACTGTTTTGCATCATTCTGATATGTCCGGACTTGGCCCGCACTGTGAAAACAAACGGCAGGGTCTTAAGATAACAGAAGCAAATCTTGGCAGGGCTAATGTCATCACTCACCATTATGGTCAAGCACACTTGAATGGCTGACGCTATGGGCAACCATGTTGGGTATTCAAAGCATTGTAAAAGTAAACATACTTTTGGACAAACCTAAAAAGCCCTTGTGTTTAACAGGGCTAAATGTTCCTCTTCTATTTTATTATGAACACTTGAAGTATTCCCAGATGTCCAAGACAATCTTATAATATTACATTAGCCTTAAACTAATGTGACCACAAATTAAGCAGAAAAAGGTGAATCAAATGAGGGGCATAATTCCATGTCAGAGCGCATTAGGACATTTATCATTACAGCTATCCCTACCATTTAATTCATGAGACAACTTTCAACACTAATACAATACCTGACTGTTGAGCAGCACCAATACACCGTCTCCCAGCGTGACATCGAGAGGAAAAGCAGCAGGTTGCAAGGCAAGGTGTCGAAATGTGTTTATACACAGAAGAGAGGCCAAGGCCATTAAGTCTGAAACAAATTTACCATTCATATCTAAGAAGGCACAAGCCAGCAGTAAGCTTAACGGCCACCCGCTGCTCCTAGTGTTATTGCAATGACAGCATAAGTCTATTTTCACCTTGCAACTAATGTGACCATAACTCCTGTGTCAGCAACCTTTACTGTCCTTTCTCACATTCTGCATAAACTCACAAACAAATTCATTCTGGCTCTGGGATTATTCTTACATAGAGTTCTTAAAGTATTGGGAATATAAACCCCTGTGCTCTGGTAAAAAAAAAAGGTGACATGATGTATTCTCCCACAGTGCCAATTTTATGACTTGATTTTAATGATGTCAAACAAACATAAAAGCATCACTATGTGAACAATGTATGCAATGAAAAATGTGCTACAGCGTGAGGAAGTTGTTAGTTAAAAAGGGAAGGGAGGAGCGTGATGAAATGGAAACAGTAGATGGATGGAACAGGGAATGATTGTGTGTGTGTGTGTGTGTAGATGTGTGTAGGGGAGGGGTTAGCAGAGCTCACCAGTAAACTCTGAAGGGCAAACAATCTCCCTAATTGAATTCAATCCAAGCGCACCACGGGAGGCATGAGGCTAGTGGTGGAAGTCAGTATGGAGAGCCTCTGCCGCAGAGGTTGTATCAATATGAAGGGACAGCATGTGCAGAAAACAGAACGCAAACAACTATTACAATAAAGATCTTATTTTTCAAAAGCTTACATAAACAAAATATTTTTGGTCTTGCTTTTTACAAGCTGTTTAAATATTTTCACTAATAGCCAGTTTACAAAGCCACTAGCTCAGCCGGTAGAGCACGTGAAAATATGCAAATACGCGGGAGACCCGGTTCACGTCTTGGATGTTTGCCCAATGTCATTCCCCTCTCACTAACCCCGTTTCCTGTCAACTGGCTGTCACTATCAAATAAAGACAAAAAACATGGCAGACTCAAAATGTTTTTGTTTTTAGTTTTGCTTTTATTTATTTATTTATTTATTTTATTTTTTTGCTTTATGGGAAAATAACACATTCATGGAATTTTTAGCCATATTGGGAATACCAGACAAATATTAGTGTGCATTATTAAATGGGAAGTGCGCAGTGAATGAAGGTTTTGGTTTGTTGGTGGAGAGACACAGAGAAAGGAGGGAGAGAAACTCAAGGCACAGAGAAATGGAAGCCAGCTGTGCTTTTGCATGATTACACTGAAAACATCATTTGCATCAGGGAATGAAATCCAAACACGCTCGGTTGCTATGTGCCGACCAAAAAAGCCCTCCTAGAAGCCGGCGGCAGAAATTAGAGGCTTACCAGCAGTGTCCCACGGATTTGCATATGACGATGAGTACCTATCATGAATAATTTTCATAAACATCCTATTGCACACAAAGAACAAGGCCCAATTGGCCCACATGAATGCTCTTTATTACAGCGCTGCGTTGGGGTAAACCGCCTGTGCACTTGATCTGGCATCTATTGCCTATTCATGACTTTTAATGAGACAGTTTCAGCTTGGTTTGTCAAGTCTGATGTTTGGAGAAATGGAGATGAAAATGTACAATACCTGTTTGCGGGAAGAAATATGCCGTGCAGAATGTTGTCCTCAGAAACCCAGTATATCACATCCCAGAAAATGTAAGCAAATCAGCCCTGTAAGAAAACAAAAAATATATTATGCATTACTCAAACAAGTGAATGTTGTTTTAAAAATATATGTTAGAGTCAATGTTAAAAATAGATGTCTTTTTTCACATGAGGTTGCAGTTTGTGTTTCCTTTTATTTTCCCTTTATTATCCACATGGGGAAATTCATTGTCGGCAGCCACCACCAGGGGGCACACAGCATGTTTTTGATGTTGGGAAGGGAAATCCGGAGTACCTGGTGGAAACCCACCCAAACGCGGGGCCCGGAAGTTGAACCCTGGACCTTCTTGCGTTCTTTGACCTCAAAATCATCAACAACAACTATAGTAACTACTTGATAAAGTTGTAAACTCTTGATATTGTAGCGTGTTAAGTGTGAACACATTAGTAGGCTTTGCCATTTTTTGAACACAGTATAAATCAGCAAATAAAAGTCAAATCACACACACTCAGGTTTCTTAAAATAATTGCTCAGGCTAAATCTCCCACCCAGGCTTGTTCATTAGCATGCCAAATGCAATTACAAACCAATACCATAACATGTTTCGAGTGACCGTCTGAGGAGTATTCCAGATTTGTTATTATGGCTGGTTGATTTTTCCAAGCTTTAGATATTCTCCTTCCCTTTAACAAGAACTGGTGCAGTTGTTCTTTTTAATTAAAAATAACACAATAGACATAAGGGCATTATAAATATTACATTTAAAAAAGAAAACATGACATAGAAACTTGAAAAAACTAATTTCAATATTAGATGTGTTATGGCCCAATCCCTTGCTAACTCCTGGGCCTGGCTCTCTTCTGGGTCCACCACTATTAAGAGGCATCTTCATAAATTTTTCAGCGGTTGTCTGGTTCCCACACTGGTGATAGAGGCGCATTGCTGCTGTATAAAACACTATTCAGGTCACATCAGCTTTTAATGGCTGATTTATTAAAGCCCAACTGGAGCTCGGTGATGGGCTGCGGGACAAAGAGCCTGTTTTAAAGTGCATTAACACTTTGCAGTAAATATTCCATACAACATTAGCATTTTGATGACCACCTCCCCCAGTCACCTTTAACACAGTCTTGTTTTCCCTGATGCACATTTGCTCCACTCCTTTGCCTCTTAGCCTTCGCATCAATCCATCTTTTACAAGTTCCACATTCTCATTTTGCATCTGAAGCCACTTTCCTTATATTACGTTTCAAATTATAAAGTCATTCAGGTAATTACGGCAGAATTAACAAGACACAGTATCTCAAGGGTAACTTTAAATCAATTCAGATACTTTCTCACAACAAGTAAATGGTTCCATGATTTGTGCAGGCTTCAAAAGATAGAGAAAATAAAAAAATAAACATTTATTAGATTGCCAAACTTCTAAATATCATCTGGGCACAATAGCTGCCAAATGTTGGCTTCTGAACAACAGCTAGGGCCATGCTTCATCAAATCTGCTTTCATTAGGCTTGATCAAATTTGAGTGTTTTTTGTTTTTTTTTGTTTTTTTTGGCGAGGGAAAGCAGATGCCAGAGGTCAGTTCCAATGAACCGCTGAGCTGCTTCGGTCAACAGAGCATCTGCCAGTCATTTAACCAGCCTGGAAGTGTTTGGAAAGGAAGACAATCGCAACATATTGTAACCACAAACTGTTGCGCAAAAGAGATCTTGGGTTCACAGACAACAGAAAATTAAAATTACACCATTAAACTGGCTGATGTCTGTGGTTGCCTTCAATTATTTGCTGACAATGACAGTTAAAACTTTAACTTTAACTGATCTGACAGCATCATCATGAAATATAAACAGCTTTTTTTATAATTACATCTTGATAAATACTGTTGGAAGTGAGGTGTTCAAAATACAGTTTGTCCAAGTTCTCATTTAACTATCATGACCCGGTGAGATATCTGCTTCTTGATGGTGAATCCCTCTCCCACTTCAGAGGACGTCAGGAGAATTACCACCAGACATTCTCTCAGATTGTCTTAGAAGAGTATTCACATGACATACTGTATGTTCCAGAGAAACAAAAAAAAGCCCAATCAGACAGTGAGAGAACAAACTCCACACACAGACAGACCAGGTCCTAATTGGAGATCAGTGCTCACCACCATGCCAACGTAATGCCTAATAACAACTAAAGGCAAGGTTTTTTCTTCTTACAGAGAGGCATGGCATAATATCCTGTATAAAATTATTTAATGTTTTCATAAATGCAGCCGCTCCAGATCAAGTCAGTCCGTAGGAAAGTGCGTGTATGGAAGGACTTTCAATTCCGTAAACAAAATGTCAAATTCATTTAAACAACACCTTCACATAAGGATATGGTGCAATCTGCTCGTCCAGAGCTCTTTCCAAACTAAAAAGCAAATTGAAAGCATACAGCTAAACATGGATGGCAGCAGTTTTTACACTTAGCGTCAGCTACATGCCCATTCAAAGTAGACAATGCACGCATCATCAAGTGAGAAGATGTAGGATAGAGCTAACACCACCCTTGGCCTAAAGATTTGTAGTATTAAAGGCATTTCTGTGAAATAATAGCAGTGTTGACACCTGCTAATCCTTGTCAAAATACCTACGACGGGGTGACAAAAGAACATATGAGAACTAAATGGATACGCACAGCCGCTGTATGACTGATCCGAGTCGACAGCCTGTGGTGTGTCTCTATAAAAGCATTTACTGAGGCACAGCAGCATGGCCTGCCGAAAGCTCATCAAAGAGTGGCTTATTTTATCAGTCAAGTGGAAAATGTGCTGAGAAAGAGAGGGTGAGGCAATAGTGAGGAAGTCAGCGAGAGTAACTAAGCTATTGTGCCTATTGCTGACCCAAACACCAGCATTACAGTAGTCACGGCTGCTCTCGACAAAAGCCCTAATCGGCGGAGCAGGGCTCGAAATTAAATGACCCTGTGGTGATGACATTGTAACAGACCAGGCGAAGCGTGCATGCTCAGACCAAAGGGAAAGCAGATACGGCTAATGAACAGAAAATGTAATGAAATGGTGGCATCTTTTAAGAAGTGGAGCCAACAGTAACTAACCTACATTCACCACTTCAGAGTGTAAGTATGTGATGTTATTCAATTATTTTCAGTCTCACAGCTATTACATAGATTAGGCAGACTTTCAAATTAATTCCTTTCAGGGTAAGAAAAAAATAATAATAATAAAAAAACATAATGTAAAAGCAACCTCAAGTACACCACATCAAGAGTTTGCATACAATTTAAAATGTTTTTTTGATATACTGTATATTAATACCGTATAATAATAATTACAACAATAGAAATTAGTTTGTAAATCTTAGTCTTACAATGGAGTAATCGCCGCCAGTCGACAATTGCCCTGCTCAGAGGAAAAGAAGACTTCTTAGACTTACTGAACAGAGTCAATGGGAAGCATTTTTAATGCATGGGCAACATCCCTATCCCCACGGGTCAAATTAAATACAGGGAAGCAGATAACAATTGACTGAGGTTGCTGGCAACTGCAGGAAGATTATATAGTTATTTGCCAGCTTTTCCATTCCTTTTTTTCCTTATTTTCCCTCTCAGTCATCTTGAATTAAAGCTAGAGTCATTATAGATTCTTGTGATTCTTTAATTCTTTTGACATCAAAATAGTGAAATTCTTGGGAAAGTTAATTTAACGGCACAATACTAGATACAATACAGAAGGAAAAACAAGAAAAACGGAAGTAAATAGGGTCAAACCCCATAAGACATAAGACAAACCCCTAAATCAGTGACCTAAAACAACCTAACAAATTCTTGTCCAGTTTCTTATTTGTTGCATATAATTGATTTAAAAAGATAAAAAGTAAATGTAGTGAGAAACCCATTTACCTTAGTGGAAGAACATCATTGTGATAATCACACTCACTTTTTTTTTATTCATTTTTCCACCACAATGGCCAACACTGCAGTAAAACACAGAGAGTCAATAGAGAGGGAAATTGTCTGTGTGACACCAGCAGGACTTGACACTGTAGGTCCTTCACACGTCGCATGCATCTATAAGCAGCCATTTAGCATTTTTTTCTTTGATGATAACGTCTCATGGAGACGCACACAGTTGTTCTGTGGAGGCTTAACGGCCAAGGCCATGAAGAGCGCTCAGACAGAGGGGATGTACTCAAGCTGAGAGCAGCACGACGACATCAGAAAGGAGGATTACCCTTAGTGGGTTAGTTGGTGCTCTCTAAAAGTGTCCGCATGCCAAACTAATTTCCTTACAGATTTAATGCTGGCCGATTAAGCAGTTAATTAATTTCTTTAATTGAATGAATGGCTGTGGTTTATTTTAGTTTGATTTAGTTTTGGTGCATGAAAGGATATGGTAAATGTTACACAATGTACTCCAGCCGACAAGTCACTTTTAAAAGAAAATTATAAAATTCAGTTCAAAAACAACACCAACTGCAAATATACACTAACACTCTACAAATGTTTCCTAAAGAATATTGTGGAACATGCACTGTGCCCCTCGCAGAAACCCCTCTCATTTTGACAGAAAACCTGCAACTGATTGAAGACCGAGTGGATCGAGTTACAGGTAGTTTACTTCTCATTCCCGTCTCCAAGTGCACACTAAACATCCTTCTGTGCCCTTGCCCTCCCCAACCCGACAAATATGGAACTTGACCCTTTCTGAACACTGGACCTGCACACTGAATATAACCCTTGGCACTGGGGAGGGGAGCGAAGTGTGTTTCTAATAAACTCCTAAAGCTTTGCAGAGTGTGAATGTATGCTCGCTGTGTTTATGTGAAATTCAATTGTGTGTCTCTTTCTAAGCACGTCTGTGTCTTTACAAGCACCCACCTAACCACGTATGCTTATTTGCTCATACTATAGCTTTTTTGTCTGTGTTTGTGCTTAAGGGTTCAATAAGCATGTGTGCAGGAGGGGGTGGGGGGGGCTCTGGAGTGTCTCTGCACCCAAGGCGCCAAGGACATGGTTTGACAGGTGTGTGTGGAGGACCTAGTGCTTCGCAGAGCAGCGGCGGTCAGCAGCACAATGTGTCCATTCAGGCCTAGAAGGAGACAACCGAGATATTGCAGAACCCCATGTGGAGAGAGGGGGTGGTCATCTGGGAGCATGTCGACATCTCACAGGGTTTACGAAGAAAGACAAAACAGTATTACCATAGTAATGGCCCGTGTGACCCCAAGTTGGCGGTCCAATTGTGACAAATGTAGGCTTCAAGAGAGATTGATAAATTGCAGTCAGTGTGAAGATAAATGCTGATTAGAGCAAATGTTAACCAATAGGACTGCCTTTGGGAGGTTCATTTTGTGTGTCCATGTAACATGGCAACAGCAAAAGATGTTCTACATAATATTCTGTTACTCCACCGATATAATTACAATCCGATATAGCCCAAATGACAAGATACATTTTGATGAACAAAAGCATATACAAAAACAAGGAAGTTTCAAAGTACAAACTGTTAGGGCGCCTTGGTGGTACACCTGGTAGAGCGTATACCATGTACTTGGGAGACCCCGGTTTGATTCCAAATTTAAATCTATGGGGCATTTGTTGTTTCCATAGAAAAAAAGTGCTAAACCATGTGACAGATTATACATGTGCCATACATCTTCAGAACCTGCGTGACAAATCTCTGTGATACACTAGCTAATGGCAGGATGTGACAGAGATGGCCAATGTCTTGAAGAATTACATGGATATGGGACCCATACATCCTTAACGTGCGTCTTGACAAGAGCTTTTAAAACACACACAATGCCACCAGCGGTGCTATCCAAGCAGAAAATTGGACAGCCATCCTTCAGCTATGACATAAATCTGTGGGTAGCATCACGCATTGGAGCGCAATATAGGAGAAAAGGAAAGGGAGTCTCTGTTGAAACAAAAAGGTAATTGAATCAAAAATGAATACCGACCAGGTGGGTTGGGTGTTGAAGGAAGCATGTCATGAATCTACCCAGTGAGAATAGAGGACCAGATAACCAACACAAAGGAAGCTTAAACTGTTTAATGAATCACACAATGCTCTGTACTCTTGAATAAATCCACACTTTCAACAATTTTAAACAGCATATTCATCAAAGAGATAACCTTAAGCTACACATGTTGTTGCCATATTCCACACAATGCAGGTCTGTGCAAAAGGGACCACAGGGCCCCAAGGCTATCTGGCCACTAAATAGAATATTAAACCCATAGTCCCGTGAGAAGAGTAAAAAGCTCAGCAACAAATTACAGGCATCGTTTTATCATTGAAAGCCTGCACTGGATTATTTTGCACACGTACTATAGCTCGTGCCAATCAAATGTTTTAATGTTACAATACAGTCTGAGGAGAGGTGTAGCCAGTGAGAAGAGCCCCGGTCTCATCAGTACAATGAGCAGATGCAACTGCAGTGAACGGTATACAAGACAAAGAAATTATTACTAGAAGTGCTAATGTGGGGCCGGATTGTTAAAGAAAATGTGGTTTTACACACAATTTAGTAAAATAAGGCAGATGTGAGGAGAAACATCAGAGGCAATTGGAGTTTCTAGATTCCTGTGGTCAACATCTACCAAGCAAGAAATTGTTCCAATTTATCTACTAGAGTCTGTTTAGTTAGTGTTAATCTCTGCAGTTTTTCTTCGGTCTTCAAAGAAAAAGGTCAGCTAAGTCCGTTTTTATTTTAAGTAGGAATAATAACTCATTCCAACTACAGTATGTAGAGAAGGTAACTGTATAGGGGTGCACCAAATGGCAAATGTCTCCATTGCTCAGGAATTATAGCATACATGGTGACAGTGAACCATTTTTCTGGTGTCACTTTCTCAGGGCACGTATAGGTCTGGAATGAGATTTTAGTCAAGGTTCAGGGGTTATAAGATTGGTTCAGCATATTTTGCATGCCATTAAAATTGTATATGGGTCTGCGACAACAAACTGTTGGTGCGTGGTAACAGACACAAGCAGACAGATGGCTGCCGGAATGGGGTTTCTTATGCATGACGAATTGTCGCATCTGCTGGTGTAAGTGTGCAAGGCTTGTGGTCCGGCTAAGTTCTCAAGAAAACAGGAGGAAATGTCATCTGAAAACAAGTCACAAAAAAGCCAAGCTGTCATCTCTTTCTGAAGTAACTGATCTTTTTATAGTCTGGAGAGGTCCGCGGAAAGCAGTCAGGAATCCTGCCGGGACCTGAGGGCAAGTCAAGGTGGCAGTCATTCTCCTGATACCCAGGTTGAGGTGACATCGTGCCAAAACACAGGCTTAGGATGAGGAGAGGCGGCACATGAAATGTGTGCAAGTCCTTAGGGAGATTTAAGAATCTGTCCACAAGCCTGACAGTGCTTTATTTGAAATAGAAAAATCTACACCAAAGCCATGGTGGACGTTTATCAGATGTCAAAACAGATCACAAAAAAACATCAAAATTCTATCAAGGCAGAGTGCTTATGTGGCCTCCATCCAGCCCAGCCCTATTTCCCTTTCAGTCCGATGGCATTTCCTAATTGAATGTGAAGGGTAAGTAGATGTACGTGCACTCATTGTATTAGAAAGAAAGCAGCGCACCTACAACCCTGTGTTTGCCTGCAGAGCAGAGATACAGAGGGTTACTACTAGCTCGGCCTCCACTCCCTGCAAGCACACGGTTAGGAAAAAAAAAAAAAAAAATCAATGCACAAAAGCCCCTCATTCGTGCTCAATTTCATCCTTTACTGCTGGTATAATTAAAAGTGGTTTCTACAGACTTTTCAATCCAAAGCTTCCCTGTCAACTTGAGGTGGCCAGCTCAAAGTCATCAGCAACAGGCAAAAACACTTCTCTCAGGATTGTCATGGCATCATATGGAGGTTTTCTGTTGATTGCTTGGAAGGTCAGGTTATCGATGATTAGACTGTGGCAATCAGTGGCTAAGAACACTTAGTTCTGGATCAGAAAAGAAAAGTGGATATTTTTAAAGGGCTTGAATTATTTGTATTTAAATATACGTCCCAAACCATTCCCATTACAAGGCACCCTTTCTGCAGCTTTCTCCTCTGATAACACCAACAGAGACAAGAATTAGCAAATTACCTGTGTGTCATGGCTGCATTTAAGCTGCTGTTCTAATTATTTCTGCTCTGCTGCAATTGCAAAAAGCACTCCAGCTGTGTTACACACAAAGCTAGCTTAGAGAGGTTTACCACTGACCAAAAACATAAACAAGATCACAGGAGCCTAACCTTTTCACAGAGGCATGTGAGTGACAACAGAGGCCCTGCTAAATGAACCCTCTTGTTTAGAACTGCCAAAATTAGCAGACCAGTCTTTTGTGCGGGACCATTCTGGGGCCAGACGCTTTGGTTGAGATTGGACAGATAGAAACTGTGGAACAAAGCAATCCTTGTTGTCCACGCCAATCAATATGCGGCTGTTCATTAGTGAAGAGTGTGCAGTGCAATCAACAGAAAGTCAGAACAATGCCTTAATAACAAGAACCCATGGGCACGTGTGTAAAATAACTGGATTACAGATAACAGCTTAACTGAAGCATTCCACCGATGGCTTGCAAGGCAATAAATACACCTACCTTGTTAATCATCATGGGCAGGAATTCCATAAAGGGCTGACCTATGCTGACCTAAGTGAGCTCACTGTCTATAGCGGCATGCTGCAGTTTCAAATTTTGCATGCTGAAGCTCGCCTTTAACTCTGTTGAACTAGTTCGATTTAACATTACTTTTATTTGCTGGGGTAAAATTAGATTATGAAAAGATTATAGCAGCTTAACATTTGGATGAGATTAGCAATGATTGCATGCAAGCAGCCTGTATTTTAATGTATCAGTTATGGTAAAATAACATTATTATCTAAGAGGTTGTTGAAATGCAATTCCACTATACTGTATAATCTCTACTTATTTGTCATGTCAAGTCTGGTAAGCAAGTTTAGAAAAGAGGTGTACATCTCTCAATTCAGCCTCAAACAATCGGGCGCGACTGCAAACAACAGGAAGAGAGTGGATGTCACTTGCCTGGAGAGAATGATCTGACATCTCAACTCCCACTGTCTGTCATTCTGTCTAGCCAATGATATATGGATGTTATACGGCACCACTCACCCACAGAACCAGTCAATACTTGCATGCCGAGGAGTGCTATACCGAGACAATGGGAGACTGTGACCCTTGTTATAGAATGACAAAACTCTGGGGTCTAATGGGAAAGGAAGGGGACCAAAAAATGGGTTCTTGTTTTATTCAATAACACAGCATCAGCAGTTTGCAGTGGCAGCCATTTAAATGGAGAAACATTTTTTTTTTTTTTTTTTACAAATAGTACTTTTTTTTTTTTTTTTTTTTGTGGAGACAATAAGCCTTGTTTTCTGATAAAATCTCAACTGATCCCACACATTGTCTGTTATCACCTCAAGGTGTGTGTGCCACTAACTGCAGGAAGGCAATAAACAACAGCTGAATTATTTGATACACTGTATGAAAAGCTAGATCCAGCCCTTGAACCAAGGTGATGTCCCCGCGTAGGCAGATGCGAGGAAAAGGCCCCTTCATTTTCCAGCTACACGCCCGCGGGTACTGCGTTCCTGCCAGCACGCCAGCACCGTTATCTGCTGCTTATTATTTGGCTGAATGAGCTAGAGCTGGACTCACGGGGCTCGCTTCTGACATAATGACTGATTACAGTCTTGTGGCTCCCCTCTAAGAAATCCCACAGTTGCCACTATTGCTCCGTGGCAGCTCAGCATCAGAGGCAAGACCAACATAGAAGCGACTGCAGAGGGTTGAGAGGAGGGGCTGATGGGTAACCTCTTCCAGTAACAGCGTTAACTACTACTTTCTGCTCAGGCTGTCATGACTGACACTGACAGGCTGAACACCTAGGTCATCAGCACACTTGTCTTTTTTTTTGTTTTGCCACAAGACAAGAATGGGAATAGCTCTGCTTTAGTGACATGTAAAGCAACATTTAGTCAATACATATTATATCAATTTACATCAACACCAATGAACCAAATTAAAAAATTATTTCTGTGAATGTGTCCTTGCAATACCTTTACACCAACTCATAAAATTGCTATGAGTAGCATAATACTGCAACCCTATTAGCATAAGTACACTAATGTAGTCTGCAGCTGTATGAGGCTGCCTTATGAATAGAATATAGGGCTGTATGCAGGTGTGACAGCATTCTGACAAACAAAACACAACAGCCTCTGTCAATTGCTACCGTTTCCAAAACAACGCAAGTCATTCTGTCAGCACTTTTCAAACACTGGCTTTCAGGCAGTCAATTAGGTTCAAGGTGAGACAAAAATGTGTTGTCATTTAAACAGTCTTGCTCTACTGGGGCGATGCATCAATTCAGTCATCTCCGTTCCAGAGGTGACAAAGGGCTGGCGGCAAAGATTATATTTGCTGCGGGATATGCTGCTCGACTGTCATTACACTAACCTGAGATGAAGCTGGATAGCCAATGTAAACCGGGCCAAGGCTTAAATGAGTGTCAAAAGATCAGATAAAAAACATCGGGGTGATTGAGCAGAACCCTCTAGTTGAGTTGTCCATAGATTATAACCCCTCCCACTTTCACATATATTTCAATAGCATGCTATTGATTAGACAAATCAATAGATGGGGCAACAAGGGATAACTTAAATGAAGGAATAAATGTGGAAAGTGGAATATGCACCATTTCATAATGATATGAAAATTTAAATTATGCAGCAATATAAATGAATATAAATAATATTAGAACAACTTCTTTTATTGTGAGCACATCCACTTATACTCATGTCTTTTATTCTTATTTTCTAAGTTCTCTTTGGCAAACAATGTGACGTCTTAATAATGCAAAAAGATATTGCCTGCTTTGAGTAAAAATGTGACATTAATGTAAATATTATGTGCACTCCGTTAGATACAGAAATTGAAAACCCTTTATTTTATCATGGCTATGCAAAGTGAAAATATTCCGCACCAATGCGTTTCAGCACACAGGCCTTCATCAGGGCAAGCAAGAAAATGTTCAGTGGGATTTTTAAATCCACATGCTTTGTATTCTATTACAAGATCTTGGATGTTTCTAGGATAATGTCAGGAATATTAATGTTTTTATATTTCTATATGGGCAATGTTACAAGTTCTGCTGAGCACATACAAAGTATTTATATTTTTACTGAAAGTCTCCAAGTCAAACATAACATTTGTCTACTCTTCCTTTAATTTCCAAATAGTATACATTTTTTTCAGACAGATGGTGATTGGTGGAATTATCTTCCAGTGCAACAGCCTGTGAACAAGAAAGCCATCGTCTTTTTCTCTTTGCTAGCCAATTAGTGGTCAGATCAGGAGGTCCCAGTGGTTTAGGGAGGTGTAAATACTAACCGTCATTTCCATTCATTTGTATGCAGCTGCAGGTGCACCATCTTATTATGTATTCATGCCCAAACCTGCCTCCCAAACAGGCCATAAATTAACTTCTTTTAGAGCTTCGACGGCCTCAGAGAAGCAGTGCATCTTTGTGGGATCCTCGTCACTGGTGTAAAGTTTGCCGGAAGAAAAAAATAAATTAAATAAAAAGCAGACGGGGCCATCAATAATGTTGTGAAAAAAAATACATCGTACTGTGAAATGCACCTTTAGAATGTATCCGAGTGTTAAAGATTATTGATGTACTGAGGCTCAGCCTGGGTTTGTCAGTTGGATACCTTTAACACAGGGCTATAAGAGGCCTCAGTAGTTTTAAACGCTAACTTGCCATTTTTTTGGGTCCATATCTGCACTGCAAATTTCATCTCAACTCCTTCGCCCATTTATTCTAAATGTGCTAAGATTAAAAAATGTTATTGAAAAAAATGCTTTGGAACAGCCAGTTTTAAAAATATCATCATCAAGGTTTAATAATTGTGTTTTTTTTTTATATAAATATTCAAAGAGCGAGGATTCAAAAAGACTATCCATCCTAATTTCCAGCTATAAGACTGTTAAGTGTAAGATGTGTCTGCTAAGTGTTTTGACCCCCCTAGGGACAAGTGAACTAAATGTCAATGCCGAGGATGGAAGGGTCGCTTACAGATAATTAAAAGTGCCGTTTCAAACATTTATTTTTTTTTTCCCCAACAACTGTCACCGGTCATGGTTACATAAACACTCAGGGTTGACAAAGTAGCAGCCTCGCAGGCCTTTTAATTAAAATTGAATGCATGAATTAAAACGACATGGCAGCCCAAGTCAAAACACAGCCCAATCTTTAGTCTGGAAACCCGTGCAGCATATAGCATTGTCAGGATCAACAATATCTCAGTTGTAAACAGTATCACTTGAAGCTCTCTATTCGGAAAAACAAATGGTCACAGAACTGAGCTCAGCACTAAACCAGTGACCTCACCCTGTCCACACTATTAAAACCCCCTACAAATCCGTTGGTGATTTGAAAAAGGATCATTAATGCACCACACATCCTTCGGCCCCCTATGCCAACTGTTGAAAACCAGGATCAGGAATAGGGCTTGGCTTTAATTTGATAATCCATATTACTATAATGACAAATAATGCATACTTGTGCAAACCACAACTGGCTTTGCCACATGGAGGGACATGATGATAGCAGTGTTGCTTTACTGAGAACTCACAGCACAAAGGCTGCACATTTGTCCAAAAGGCCACAATTGAATTAGGTAATCTTATCAAACGTGTGCAACATCCTCCACGATTTTGTTTTATATCACACACCCTTTTCTCCAACTGAAATGTTTTAAATCATTTGGATCACTGTTATAATTGTAATTGTTCTGTTTTCTTGAGGGAGTACAGATGCAGAGCTTGTGTACCTTTCCTCAACAGTGTGCTTTCTATTTAATTCCCTCTTTCATTTTTCCTCTTTTGTCTCAACAAAAGGGCCCCAATTGACTGACCAGACACCTATTCCATCGGTGTTGAGCTTCAAAAAACTACTACTGTTACGGTACTGCCACTGCATTGAGTTTAAACATGTTAACCACACTTCAGGTGAGACTGAGTCAAATGAACTGATATCGCAGTATGGCACTTTTTTGATAACAATTAAGTCCCAAAAAATGAATATAGCAAATATCGATTAATATAGTATGTGGATGAAAACCTTTGGGGGTCCAAGAGTGAAACAAAAATTAGAACAAGGTTGAATTAAGTCTGAGGAACATAAAGAAAACCTCCCAGTGAGGACACTAAATTACACAAAGTCTGTTAATATAATACCAAACTGAAGGAAACATCCATGCCGGCAAACAAGTGGATGATTGGAGCCATTAGATCGACCCACTGAAAATGAAGAGTTTCTGGAAAAAATACATTTTTGAGGGAAGTGACAACTTTTTGAATCTCATAATGTTCAGCCCAATGAGTAGTTTTACTCAATATGAATATGTGGATTTCAGTTTCTCAAAATGAGATTTCAGTTTCATCCAAAGCATGGATAATTTACAACTACAGTAATTATTATCTGTTTAATTCAGTGCCTAAATTATGTTTAGTTTTTTTGTGTTGTGTCTGTTCCAAGCTCTCTACAATGCCCTGTACAGCTTCACTCAGGCAACAACAAAAACAGAACACTTATTTCATTTCCATACAGCAGTGTCCCATCAGTTATTACAACAGATGCTAGTCTAACCTAGATCATATTCCACAAGGAGCTGAATCAAAATGGATGAGACGAAGCAAACAAAACGCAGGTCGACCAAGGCGTTTAGTCAGAAAGCATCAAATGTCCCCCGGAGTTTATCAAAGTACGTGGAAGTCAAGGTTTTACTGTGAGTTTGGCTGTATATTTGCGTGCGAGAAATGCAGATACAAGCAAAAGAAAACGAGAGTCGAGACGCTACCACAAAAATATTTTGGAATAGATTTTTCTTAAAGGGTCTGATTCCAAAGAGCAACAGAATGAAGGACATCTTTGTACAAGGACAACAGACGCGGCCCAGATTCAAAGCGATGGGGCTTAGTTACCTTTTTCCTCTTTTATTTTCAAGTTGAAAGACAAGGTTGCTGTCCTCACATCAAAGCCCTCACATCAGTGGCCTCTCAACTCAGGACACCAGACAGTGGGCTCCATGTCTCTCTCCCTCAGCTTCACCACATTCTTCCAATCAGCAGACAATCATGGCATTTAAAAGGCGCTGGTGAAGCTGGTTCTATGGCTCAAAATACATCTTTCCAAACATTATAAGACTGTTTTAAAATAAAGAACACACTGCAACACAGGCCTGATCACATTAATACACGGTGACTCTTAAGGACACGCAGCCATGACTATGATACAAAAAAAAAATAAAATAAAATAAATAAATAAATAAAACAAATGTTCGATTGCAAATTCAACATTAAAACTTCAGTCCTACCCAAAATGTAACTTCCCATTACGTTATTGTTCCCAATTGGACAACAAGACCTTTTCTTTGATCTCCCCCAACAATAAACCATTTATCCAGCAGCCTCGAAATGAACGCGTTAATTAGTGCAAACAGGAAATTGAAATTTTCACATTGGTTATCAATATTACGCGTTGGTGATCAGCGCTGATTGCACCTGAACGCGTCGATTGGCTGCCTTCAAGTAATTAAACAGTGGAGTGTTTGTGCATGCCAGGACATTACAGGCGGAGAGCACATCACCACGCCGCTGCAGGGATTAATAAAAGGCTTTATTATTATGTGGCACTGGAGCTGCAGAGAGCTGGGAATGTGCGCAAACACATGTACTACACTTACCCGGATTTGGGAAATGATTTACTGCTTCAAAAGAGGGTAAAGCTCACGTCCTTCCATTCAAAATGTGTTGGTGGTCATTCCTCTCAGAAATGTCCGTGGAGAAAAAAAAAACCTTAGGCTACTAAAGACAGATTTCCAAACAGTTCCAGGAGGGGGGAAAAAACAAAAAGAAAAAAAAAATAAGAAATCCTTGTCAAATCGCACCCAGGTTACTTGCTGCGTGTTCACACAATCCGGACTCGTGGTGGTGGTGAGGATTTCGCCGGCTTTTCGTTCGCGTTTGTATCCAACGCACACTGTCCCTTTACATCCCTTTACGACACAGGCGTCCTTCTGCGCGGTGACTACATCTCGTCCCATAAAGCTGCTTTACGAACTCTCCGTTTTTTTTTTGTTTTTTTTTTGGACGCGTCAACAACGTTAAGGGTATCCGTCAGATTTCTCAAAGGAGGAAATCTTGGGAGAAAACCGCTCCACAACAAGAAAAAAAAGTGTCCAGAACCTGGGCAGTGTGCGGCTATGACAAGCCAATTGAGCGCACTGGCTGCTTGTATGGTGGGTTCTGAGAGCCAGTGAAAGGTGAGAGGAAAAACTCGGATATGGACTGCCGTTATCAGCGTGTACTCGGGCTCCACCTAGCTGCCGACAATATATAACATGCTTCTAAAAAACCAAGAGCCCAATACACAGCTCCACCTTCACTGTGCATCTCGCCCTAACATGAAAACTGATGCTCTTAGAATCCATAACTTAACACTTTTCCTTTGATCAAAAGGCCACTGCCTTGCACTTATTTGCTAAAATGCCTTAATAACATTTCATATATATATATATATAATTATGGCACTTGTTTGTCTGCAGACATACTAGACTAAGCTTATGTTGGTCATCCTTTCAGCATCTGCATCTAAACCTGACAAATGCCTGCCTTAAAGAACCCATTTCAAAATCCGGATTAATATAAGTAATAACACAATTCAATTGACTTCACTGATAAGGACACGAGGCTAGTAAAGCACAGTTTGGCACTTTGTAGAAACATCATACACTTTTATCTCTCTTTTCTCTTTTCCAGACCATTCCTGCATTTAAATGGATGATGCTGTTCAAGTCCTGACCTGAATAAGGCCATGACACTCCTCTAAACCAGGTGGCTTCAGAGCAAGTGCCATGACATGACAGAATAACGGCCTGCATCATGAATGTTACGTCCATACTAGAGACAATTGTAGCTTCAGCTCTCTTTTGGGTTTTCTCTCCCCTATAGTAAACAGTGTTGCACTTACAAGGTATTAAAAAAAACATTAAAGTCAAATATCACGAGCAACACTTCGGTTGGAAAATGGACAATGAAGTGACAACGGCATAAAAAAGTTAAGTAAAAAAATAACTTACACAGTGAACAGTTAAAAGCAAAAATAAAACATTCCCTAAAAGACATGCCTTCAATATTCTCAAGATAATACTCTCAAATCCTCTATATGTGTTTACCAGATGAAGCTCATTTATTTTCCACAGCAAAATTAGACTGGGTTTATTATTGGAGCTGAAATTGTGTTTTTTTGTTTTTTTTTTACTAAACTAAATTATCCTCCCACATGATGCAAAAAATATTACAATTAATTTTAAAAACTATATATTTAAAAACTGAACACACAGCATTAGTTATTTCAAAAATCTCAAAAAAGGCTAAATGCCACAAGCGGCCATTGTGAAATTTTAATAGATAAATATTCACTATAGTCAAGTGGAGAATTAACAGTAGAATTAGCATAAGCCAAAAAACTTTTAGAACCTGCCTGTGCAAACACCAACATCAGAGCTCTGTCACTTTCCATATAGTCGTATATGTAGCATGCTAATGCTAAATTTCCAACTGCCAACAATGGATTTTCTAAATACAGGGAGTTAAGCACCTAAAACGCAGCCATAAAGGAATGCACAGCTTTAAATAACAAACAAAACCAAAAAAAACACCTCTGTAGAACTCTTGCCAAATACAAAGCTAGTGTTCAGGAAAATGTCAGGCTTATAGGGACAGTTGTTGTGCAAAATGAATCCAATAATGTCGAAGCTTTTCCCTTTTTATCCACTCGAGCAAACGCAAAAATTATCATCTGCACAATGCTGACACTTGCATATGCAGCAGTGCTTTATGTTCTTAGACGACGAGACCCTCTACTGCTGCTGCCTGAGTGAAAGCATGAGAACGTGTTTACTGTAGTGAAGTGGATCGAGAATTAAAGCAATGGAGTTGTTTTACAATACTCAATAAATAGTGTTTGTCTTTAACTTATCAAGACTATCAGGACTTTAATATTACAACTATTTTCTAGTTACCTCTGTTACTTTTTTCCAAGGCCCAACCATTCCAGTGCAGATGGTGATTCCTCGCTCCCTGTCCTTCCCAGTTAGTGTTGGAGTTAGAAAACAAAAACATGACTTTTACATGACATGACAGAACACAGTGTTGATCAGCGCCTCCTGAAAACTGATATATTTTAATTACTTGCTGCATGGCCATGGTTTAGTGAAGTTCTTTTAACAAGCCAATATCTTTATTCGCTCTTGTTGGGCAAACAAAATTCAATTTGGTGTCTGTCCTTGAAGCTAACTTTTGGCACCTTCATGTCTTGCTTTAATAAATGCGTTGTGTCTGACTTAGGAGTGTGTGTGTGCACATGACTATTCACAGTCAGTGGGCATGACATGCTTGCCTCCACGTGTGATTACATCAGCAGTACCAACCTCCACGAAACACCTACACTTCTCTCACCCACTGAAGCATGGTTATTCAACACTTGCAGTCAGAAACTTTTTCATTAAATCAACATTGGGGATGTTGTTGTTGAGCAAACATATTATGATTTCAGAAATCACAATTAAGGATTTCAGGCTGTTAAAACAATGTTTACAGTTGTGTCTTCTCTTTAGGTATAAGCCCTTTATACTCTTAAGCAGTAGGGTGCACAATGGCAGAGTGTTACCTGTGGGTTCTCTCCGGGTCCTCCTGCTTCCTCCCGTCCAAAGACATGCATGCATAGTTCAACTGGCAACTCTAAAGTGTCCCTAGTGAAAGAATGTGAGAGTCAATGGTTGTCTGTCAGTGTCTGTCTCTAAGTGTCAGCCCTGCGACTGGCCATTGTCTAGGGTGTACCCAGAGTTGCTGGGAAAGTCTCCAGTCAACCGTGGCCGTGACCCCTAACTGGAACAAACGAAGGAGAATGAATGAATGAATAAATACTCTTATAGCCTACTCATTATGCTGACTAAGACATAGCACAAACAGTCCTTAATGAGGGACAACAATCCCCCTTTCAAAATATTGGCAGCCACCCACTTCAGATTAATTTATACCCTAATGGAGCTGTAATGATTTTGACAAAGACTTTAAAAAAAATGCATGTATAATTCAATGAAAGAAAATTAAAACCCAGATCGATGATCACTCTAGGGTCTGCTGGCGAGCTGGGACTCTCCAGTCAGTACAGGCTACAATCTATTGCATTTTAGCTTCATAGCTTCTTATTTGTGTGAAGTGTACTACTCTTAAAGGGACAATATGATTTTTATAATAAATCAATGCATTCACAAAGAAAAGGGGGCTTCTTCTGAGTGTGCAGCTCACTAAAGAAGAAAAAATAACAGGTGGCAAGAGTTCATTTGAAAACTTGGGTAAACTTGACTTTTACTTAGTTGAGATGTGGCGTCACCAGAGCTTACATACTCTGTCCTCCTGAGGAGTAGGATTTGACCTGTGCTGTGTTTAAACCCCCAAGAATCAGTGCAGCACAACAACACTATACAAAAATTTGTGCTGGAAATAAACCTCTTCAACCCACATCCTGGAGTTTTAAAATTTGTTCACACAACAACCCACAAAAGAAGTTTTATTTTGAAAAGTTACCTCATGTACTACTACTACTGTTTTCATGCTATTTAAAGCTTTAGGTAACACAGGAAAAGGAGATCAAAATTGCGGAAATTCAAAAACAAACACAAAGACAGATACATGTCCTACTTCTTATGTTTCCCTCATTCTCACTGGTTGGGTGGATTTCCAGACATTTGACTTTGAAATGAGATCACTGGAAAGCTCAAGAACCAGTGCTACTCCTGTTTCCACAACTCTGATACGTTATCCTGAGCATCTGCGGCCTATACAAAGACATTAAATACTTTCTATTATTAGTGCATTCTACAGTGTTGGAAAACAGTGAATGTCTTTGGAAAGAAAAGAGCATAGGGAAAAGCCTATAGTATGGGAACGGAATCAGGAACTGTCTCAACCAGAGAAGGCCTGTAATCCAATCATGTCCTTTTTAATGAACTGAGGCTCAAGAAAAGTCAATTGAGTAACCTATTAAAATTACAGCAATCAATGTTTTACAGGCGATCATATGACCTACTGAAATGGTGTTGGGTTATTAGTACAGCATGAATTATTGTGTAAATCTGCTCTTCCAGTTATAGACATTTAAAGTGTGTCAGCTCCTGTCTTAGCTTTACAACCTGTGTATTAAATAAACTAATTGAAATGACGGACTTAGACGTTGGTGGTACACCATTGTATGAATAGTTGTGTCCTTATTTGTCTTGGCTGTAAACTGGAGCAGTCAACAAGCAGACACCCCTTGCACAAAATCATGACGAGCTTCTCTGTTTTCCACTCTGTCAAACATTCAGCAGCACAGCCACTTGTTCACCAATTAAAAGTGTTTCATAAACACTGCTATGTAATTTATCCTCGTGACAGGCACCCATGACACTTCAACACTTACAACACTTAAAAGTTTTGTGTGAAAAATGTTGTCAAAGGAAGTTGAAATTAACTTTCAAAATGTAAGCACTCTTTACATCACATTTCCTTTCAAAACAAAAGGGTTGAAGGAGAAAAATGTAAGCTATAAGAATGCTATGAATGTAAAAACCCATATATGAGCTGTGAAAGAAATCACACTGCTATGGCAACCAATGAATCACTGCTATTATGAGCAATACTGCTCATGGCCACTGTGAATGGACGCACATTCAAAAGCCCTTGACTTTCAGAGCATTCAAAGTGCCATAAAATGAAATAGTAAGCAGTCCACATTGTTGAAATTCGGCGTTAGAGCAATCATTTTAGCTGTCAGATACACACTGAGGGCAGGTAGGAGACATGGGTAGGTTAACCGCTCTCAAAGCTCTTTCAAGTGATGCAGCCTGTAATTTCCTCTGAGTGTAACATTACAAGAACTTGAAAGGAAAATGGAGGCAATAAATTGTTAGTAATAAGCCACCACACCAGGCTGGCAATCAGCGACCTATAGCAAGAGCTGGCACCAGCTGCCAAGTCTCTCTCATTAAATGCAATTGACTCTAATCACATTCGCTCTCACCACACCTCCTTCTTATCGAACTTTCAAAGTTTAGAGCCAAAATTAACATTTATATGACACTGTTAGAGCGGCCTTCCTCTAAACTGTTCTTTTTGGTGAGATGCAGAATAGGTAGTGGAAGGGAAATATGTCAGTGCTAGTTTTTAAAAGCTTCAGCAATTTTGTAGCTACTTATTTTTTTACATGTATCACGTTGATTGTATGTACCTTACATTTAGATTTATTCACCCTATATTAAATACACAAGCAGGACTGTTGGAGAAGGCAGTACAGTGGATCTTGTTGACCCTGTGACTCTTTTCTGACCCAGCATTTAGGTTCATTCTTTTTCCTTCAAGCATCTAGAATAACACTGATGTAGCAGTTAGATGGGTTTACATTTTATCGATTAGTGTGGACTGGTTCAAGGCCTAGCATTCAACTCTTAAATAAGACCGTGACTTTTGACCTAAGGAGCACAGACACATCATCTTGGACTGCTTCAGCATTTGCAGAATGTGCCGGGAGAAAGCGCACTATTTCAAGTGTCAGGCATTCAAATATTTCCAGGGTTTTTGCAAATGTCAAAACCTGAATGATGGGGCTTATATGGTAAAAACAACCAATTTTTTTCTCAGTGCTCTTAGCAGCCTCCTTTTACCAAAATGCAGGCTAGATAAATGGATATGCAGAAGGAGGTGTCAGCAAACGTAATCTAAACACAACAGACAACGATCAACTGCAACGCTTCTTATTGGTTTTCATTAACAGACACAGAGCTTTTGCTTTCCCAAGACCAAACCATTAGCCAATATTCAATAGTACTATTACTGGAAATGTATAAACAAGTTGACCTTGCTTCAGAAATAAGTTCAAAACAAGATCATTTTCTCAATAGTTTAATCAGTAGGTCTACTCTATCCTTTCCTTAGGGTATGCGTTTACGACTTCATATATCTGCAAAGGAGGTCAAAATTAATAACTGGAACAAGTAAGGAAGTACAGACTATATTTTGTTATGTAATAAAGTAGACACAACATGAGCAAAGGTTTGTATGTTAAACAAAGGCACAAATCTAACTCCCCAAATCCTGAGTGCTTAAACTACAGAAGAGGAAAAAAATCTGTGAAGATGGTGCTCAAAGATACAATGAGTCATTTGCAGTCTAAGACATCTCAACAATGACTGCTGCTGAAGGCCTGTGATCGCTTGGTATAAAAATACAAAATGCTGAAAGTATGTATCGCCTGCTGAAATGTTTTTTTTTTTTCTATTCTTTCTTGTCTCAGTCTCTTGTCTTTCCCCAGCATTTGGCTGAGTCAGACCTCCCACATAAAAAAGTGTCTTATTGTCAGAGTAAGAGGAGTGCTACTGGGCGGATAAGGGAGTGAGAGAGAAGTAAAGATATAAATGGTGTGGGGATTTAGTCGGTATCAGCTGCCTCAAAGTGCCTTGTATCAGCCTGTCCTTTGTTCAAATGACTTCCTTTTAGAGTGACCTAGCTCTTTTAAAAAAAGTTTTGGAAGCACAATTGCAAAGTGGTGAATGCCAATAAAGAAGACTTACACTGGGACTAATACCCGGTGATGTTACACCTGTGGGGTTATTTTAGGGCAGCATTGTGTCAGTAGACTGTGAGCTAACTATAACAAACACAAATTCTATTCACTGGACAAAGAATTCTCCATGGATGGCAAACTCTTCTGATACAAATATCATATCACACACTGAACTGAAATGTTATGATACACTGTCGCCATGACGTGTGTACATGCGAGGGTGGGGGATCGTACGGTTATAGGCTACTGTTTAGTGATATCTCGTCCTACAGCTCCCACACAGGTTCAATCCGAACAGAACGTGACATGCTAGAACACTTACATTGTTTATAAAGTTACATTTTAGATGAAAAGATAGGTTTGAAATTGTGTTTTGAACCAATAAACAGTAGCGATAGATGTTTTTACAATGAAATGTCACATTAATGTAATTTAAGATTTTTTAATCTAAAATATGATTCATAGTATGTCATGATGAACTGTCACCTGTACCTGTACGGGAAAGTGGGGTTAACTGACCCATTTTGGTTTTGTGCCAAGCAAGTATAAGGCAGATGTAGCTTTCAATAAAAATATCTTTCCATCTTTTAGGATGTTTCCTGTCAGTTTAAATGATTAGAATTCATCTCTAAAGAAAAATATGGACCCTCAAAAATAATTGGTCATGTGGTTTAACTTGCCCCAAGTAAGGGTTAAGCCAGGTCGGGGGGTAAGTTGTACCACCAGAGGGTAAGCTGACCATCTGACTAAAACCCCTGAATGTGCCATCTAAATATCACTGTTATTTGTTTAAATACATTATAAAAATGTAAAGGCAAATTAAATAACATTAATCTTTACTAAAATTCCAAAACAAGCAATAAAAGGTTAAAACAAAGTCATCTGGAATGTAGGTTTCAAAGTGAATGTGTTTAATTCCATATCCGAGGAACGTTTTCAACTCTCAGCCACAAAAAACTAGTACAGCCTGGTCCAGTCAATCACAGTTTTAGGTTTAACACCTTCCTTTTACAGATAGAAGCTCTTCTCTTGCACCAGTTAATTTAACATGTTTCTCGGATGAGGAATGAAATGTCTTCACCTTAAAACCTTTGTCCAGATGTCTTTGTTTTAACCTTTTCTTCAATATGTCCCAGATGAATGAGAACCCTACAGACAATATTGGCACACCTTAAGTTTCCCAGATTAAGAGCCCTGATTTTGTTGCGAATTAAAAAAAAAATTTACATTTTAAACGTTTGTAAGAAATTGTGTAAGGAAGCCATAGACACTTGTCACAAGTCATTCAAATCTTTACCCTTGACTAGCAGTAGACAAAATAACCAGACAATATTGTTTTTATTTAATTTTAATGTATAATAATAATAATTATTAATTATTATTATTATTATTATTATTATTATTATTATTATTATTGTAGTATATACTTATTTTCTAGATAATTATTTAAAAGGTTTAGTTATTGCACACATAAGAAGTCGACAGGTGCGTTGGAGGAAATACCACAAAAGGTATTTGAAAAAAACGCACACCGTCTCAATCTTTTATCTCTTTAACATTTATTTTAGCAACGTTTCTGTTTCAAGCCTGACGAAGGTCATTTGACCGAAATGTTGCTAAACCAAATGTTTGGAATAAAAGTGAGACTGTTTGCGGGAGTTTTTTTCTTGTCTCCTTTTTTCCAGATAGTTATTTCAAACTTAATAACACGCATGTTCCAATATACATCCACCAGTTTCTATTGCTGTGCTACATAAACTAGCTTCCTTGCATAGTTTAGTCTACTCCACTAATTGTAATAACAAGTTGCCCCCATTGTGTCCGGGCCAGGCCTAGTGTCAGGTCAGCCAGCAAGCGGCGCTTCAGCCCTGGGCCCACTGTGAGCAGCACTATCTCTGAAAATGTCCATAGACCGGGATCGAGTTACACGACGCCCCATGTTTAAGCCCCGGTCAGTGAGCCGCTAGCCGCAGAGCACCAGACAAGGGACAGACACTGGGGGACTTCAAAAACCACGCTCATGTAAGCTGTTTTTTGCTGATTACCACGGGGGGGAAAATGTGTTTTTGCACACGCGTTTCGCTCAAGTAAGACATTTCATAAGAGTAAGGTATTTGAACTACAATGTTGCTAATGAGATGAGACGCTCCTGAGACGCTTGCTATCGCGTGAGCTCCTTGTTTCGACCATAGGTGGGGTTTTATATGTGGGACAATCTTAAAAGTCGTTCCTATGAAGGTGTGAAGTCTTGTAAACTGAAAAAGTTGGATGTTTTTTGTGCTAAAACCCGTGATTCTGTCAAACTTCTCGTCGACAGCCTGTTGCTTCTTGCTACATAATTGCGATGGGGAGACGGAGGAGGAGTTGAGAAAAGCGGATTGTCCCAAGTGCTGCGGCGACTATATTCAAAACAAAAGCGAAGCAGGCTGCATTTAGCACACAGCTTTAGTAACTAACGGGTTATTAACACAGAAATAGTTTAGGATACAGTCAATGTTTTGAAACATTCTGGTCCTGGTAACCTGAGTTTTTGTAGTATGGGCTAGACCCGCTGAACTTTGTAATGCTATTCAGTCTATTTTAAATTATTGTCCCCAACTAATTTAATGCTAGCTTGAAACATGTCTGTGCCATGTTTGAAATTAGCTGCCCTATTGCTAATACACGTTTGATTATACAGCAACAGTCATCAGATAAATACCGTATAAAACATGTAATAACGTAAAAAAATGTTTTCTTCAATTACTTACATTTATTTGAGAGTTCCAACATATAGCCTAGTATTAAAATAACACACCTGTGACTCTAATTAGTTGAACAATCAATTGGAAAGTGGAAAGACTTGCCAATGAGAGTCTAGATGCCTATATAGGCTTTAATGTACTTACCAGTCCCCTTTAGTCGAGTTATATTTCCCTGAGTCATGTCATGTTAATAACATTTATGACATTCCTGAGGCGGGAGTTGACATTCTCATGTAGTTAATAAATGCATTGTCAGACATTCAAGACTACAAAAGGCATGTATGTGTCTGAACTTGGGAAATAAAAAGAGGTCAAGAGACCTACAGGTATAAATGAATAAACTAGTTAGAAACACATGGACGGAAGCCTTTCTCTGGGGTGTTACTGTCGGGTTGTGAGAGTACCGTGTGTGTTACTTTGCAAAGGAGTATTTGTATCTGAAAACATGTACTTACTTTGCAGGCCTTGAAACTGAGGTGAATATTTTCATTCATGGGGAGATAACACATTGAGCTGGGATTTTGAAAATGATTGAAACAATAGGTAAGTGATGTCACCAGTAACTTATTGTTATTAGCATGAGGGTACACGAAAATCTTTGCATTTTTAGTGGTAAATTGCTATGATACACATCATAAAACAACAACATGCTGTGCCTTTTTGTATTTTATCATTAGTTTTGGGATAAAATCAGTTTTCTGGCTAGGGGTTTTATCTTGCCAGTTGGATATCCATCTTTGCTGGCTCTACATCCATATTTGGCTCCTGCTGTAAGCCTCAACCAGTGTAAGAGGCCCTGGATTCAGTTCAAGGCTTGTGGGCAGTCAATGTTGCCATATCTATTCATGTTGCCATATATTTGATTGTTTGTTTGTCCCCTTAGAGATCTATTTGTTCAACTGTCATGTGCAGAGCCAAATAGCTCCTTCCTGATTATTTCTTTGAAACTGCAAACCGTAGTTGTTCTTAAGGCAGGATTGTTGAGCAGCCATAAAAAAATGCAAATAAGCGGCACAATGTGGACAAGGGATTAAATAATTTCCATTGACATTTCATTTATTTTTGGCAATGACAATGTTTTCAAGGAGAAGAGAGGGCTGGTTCTTTCATCAGGCATTTTAAGATTAAAACACACAAATATTCTGGTGGGAATTGATATGGTTTCCTTAACTGCTGGCCAATTGGGACAGGACTCTGTTAAGGTTCAAGTGCTATTGGCTTGTTTACAACCTTTCTTCCAACAGCACTTGTCAACGCAAAAAAAAAAAAAGAAAATGCTTTGGACCCTGTGCACGCCCTATTAGGTGTTAGTCACAGTTGGTGAGTTTTGAAAATTGCTTCATTTTTGTCCAGATGATGTTGGGTTGGCCCATCCTCACTAACAAGCCACCCTGGAGTTGTACGATTGTGGGGCTTGTGCAGGGTCCAGCAAGCAAGCCGAGACAGACCCTCTGATACCTATTTTGAGCTCCTATGTGGCCCTCCACCAACCCCAGAGGCAAAAAAAAAGCCATTACTATTCTGGAAGTGCATTGGGTTTTCTTATGTATTATTATTTTGCTGTTAAAAAACCTGAAGCTATGTGATTTCAATATAGTAAGGTTGGTTGCACACCAGTCAACCTTACCTAAGCCTACAGGTTTTGATGTCATTTACATACATATTATTGTTAAACATACAAACCTATATGTTTTTGTACAAACACCAATTTACATTTTTCTCTTTTTGCCCATGCACTGATCTGTCATCATCTCTCTTCCCTTCTATCTCTCTCCCTGCATCCCTGCTCTGCTACTTCAATCTGCCGGGCGCTGTCACTGAAATATGTGACGGCTTACAGATACACAGCGTGCCTTGCAGGCGGTGGAGCGTCTCCAGGCCAAACTCAAAGAGCGGGGGGAGGTGCCCACTGAGGAGAAGCTCAGCCTGCTCAAATCGGTGCTCCAAAGCCCTCTCTTCCACCAGATCCTGGCCTTACAGAAGTCTGTCCAACATCTCAAAGAACAGGTAAACAAGACTTATTACACTAGTCATTTTGAGGGTATACAATATTTAGTATCAGTTGACATTTAGGAGAAAACACTAATGTTTGGTGGTGAATGTTTTAAATATAATAACCGTCTTGAATAAAAATGAGTCATGCTCAGTTTGCAAAATCAATGTGTTCATTTGCATACACTTACGCTCGCATATAGTGCAAATTAAACCTACAACAAATACAAAATTAAATATTGCATTTACAGCATTGTATTGGAGTAGGCTGAAGCCAGCAGGCAAACTCTTCTATTCTTTAGATGTGTGAACACTGAAAGCATCTTTGCAGACTTTAAGGATGCCAATGGCACGTGTATTTTCCACCTTATGACTGGAGAGAAAAAGTTAACTTAAAGCATGTCTGAGATATACTGTGGCACTTTAGCAGCAAGTTCTTAGTAAACCCAAAAAGATAATTTTGAATTGTGGTGGGAACTAAAGAAGTAGCTAAAGTCATGTATTTGTTCCAGTTATTTCAGTTCTGAAGATTATTTATTCTTGGTAGAGCAACAAAACTATAAATATACTTTAGGTACTACTGCATTTAATTATCATGTCAGTAGAATCGCAAATCTGCAACAGCCTCATTGAAGTCAGGATTGTCCTCTATATAGTGTACTAGAGCTGTCTGTCTTTAAACTTCATTGATTCATTTTCAGTTTGTGACACACACAGCCACTGTTTCAATCCCTGTCCTCTGTAGTATTTTCACCACGGTCATGGTCAATTGCTGTCACAGTTCACACTACTCTGCGTTAAAATGGCTCTATGAGCATAAATATTGGGCTATGTCAGTTTTTTCTCTTTCTCCACCATTGAGAGTAGAAGATTTGAGTGGAAGGAAAGTGCTTTTAAGTCAAGATGGAAAGGGGCCAGAGTGTGTTTGAGAAATTGCAGTGAAACTATGTAAGGTATGCTGTGGGAGGCAGGGATGTTAAGACTCTTTACCCCTTGTGGAATTTAGATTATAAAGGATTGCATTTTTGTGTGCTGGTTATTAAGCTTGTTTTATAGTGGTACAATCTAGTGCATGTTTGTTGCCACGCAGTCATGCTCAGTGTACATGTCCTCTATTTTTAATAGAAACTCATTCCAGAATGTAATGAATGACTCTGTTTGATGCTTTTATAGAGCATCCAAACCCAAATGGTTCCCACTTAGATCACAACCAATTTGGAAAAAGGCAGTGTTTTGCGTCCTGTTGTCAGACAAGGGGCAGACGCATTTAAACACACGGCCTGTCTTCTGGCTCAGCTAGTTAGGCCTTGTGCACCCTATGTTTCTATGGTGACGAGACCTACTCTCCAATGAGAAAGAGGCCGCTTCGGGTGTGTGAAGTGGGGCAGAAACAATTTCTTAAATGTGCAAGAACCAAACTGGAACTTTAATCCTCTTAGCCAGGCCCCAGCTAACAAAGCGCATGCATGAGGACAGCAACTTAGCAGCATGCTACGCAACCTTAGCCTGATTCACGGGGTTTTGTTTGCAGCATGCAGCACTAATGTGTCCAGTCAAATTAGCCGGTGTGTGTCGAGAGCAATTTTCAAATATGTACTTTTGGATAGTTTACAATTTACAGACATCAAAGCTCTCAAGCTTACTGTCAACTTCCTAATGCAACTTCACAAGGACAGTTTTAGCAATGCCATATGCCAAATGGAGTGTTTATGAAATTATAGTCGGGCATTAGGCTTGTCCTTTTAAATCCAATTGAGGCAGCCATAAACATTGCAGCCTTTGGCTAATGAAATCAGAATTTTTTTTTTTATGTACTTTTCACATTCATGTAATTCATCTGTCACATAACTAAAGTCAGTGCGCTAATTAAACCCTGAGTAAATTAGTGCATCCAGATGGCCAGTGATGCTTTCCTCCCACTACGATAGAAATATTGTGTATTAGGAGCCTTGTGATTGTTGGAACATCAGCTATGAGCCATTATCTCTGAAGGATTAGGCTGCCATCAATCGAGCTAATCATGGTTGGATAGCATTCTATCTGGCAACTCAGAAGTATTTTTGTGACTATAGCTAAAAGTTTACATTTTAGTAGTACTTAAATTAACTGGTAGAACAAATTAGGAAAATGCTAGTTAGGGTACCGGTGAAATGTAATGTTATTTGGCCTAAGATTAGAGTTTTTCATTGGTATTTTTCACATGTACAGAAACACATCTTCACTCTCTGATGTCTTCTTCATAATGACTTTAGGAAAATGTCCCAGCTACAAGAGGGAGTGACTTTAGTGATCATGTCATCGCAGTCAAATCCGATGAAGGTCACGATTCCTTTCCAGAAACCTTCTCACACATCAATGGCAAGACTTCAGAAGAGTTTGAACACATCATTCACACCATGGCACAGGTATAATCAACAAGAAAGTGGTTTGTTTACTGCTTTTTACTTTAAAGTGTGATAACATTGGTTAATTAATATTGAGATCACCCTGAGTGGGGTTTACTTTATTTAAAGGAAAAAAGACAAGAGCTGCCGACTGCACATGTTGCTGTTTTCTCTTGAGGCACATCAAATAGACTTCTAAGGCTCGCCTGTAGCTTTGATGCTTTACTGTAGAAGCGAGAGGGCAAAGAGTAAAAGTATGTGCGTGTGTATGATGCAGGGGCGCTACGTAGCACATTTGGAGCTACAGAAGCCGCTGTCAGGAGGTCTCGGTTTTAGTGTGGTGGGCCTGAAGAGCGAAAACCGTGGAGAACTGGGGATTTTTATTCAGGAAATTCAACCAGGAAGTGTGGCCCACTGGTATGTGTCAACACATCCATTTAAAGTTCAGCCAGAAAACTGCCTTCAGAACTGTGATCATTGCAGTTTGCTTTTCTTTTAATGTTTGGCTTCATGCAGTGATGGGAAACTCAAAGAAGCTGACCAGATCTTGGCCATTAATGGTCAACCTTTGGACCAGACTGTCACCCACCAGCAGGCCATAGGGATCCTGCAGAGTGCTTCTGAGATGGTTCAGCTAACAGTGGCTAGAGGACCAATACCTAGGCTGACCAGTCCTGTGGTATCCCGCACACCCTCTTCCGCCAGTACACTGTCAGCCAAGTCAAGCGCGGTATTACTAAACACGTGCCAACAGCCTCCCTTTTGTTGCTATATGTGCATAGATTATAACCTGAAGACATTATAGTCACACTTATAGCTGACTCTAAAGGGAGGATGTATGTTAGAGAAAATAAGCTGACACAGCAGGAGTTTGTCTGTTTTCAAAAGTATTATCTGACACATTTAATTAGCCTTCTGTTTTCTTCCAGCTGCAGCATGTAGAGACCATTGAGCTGGTCAATGATGGTACCGGCCTTGGATTTGGTATAGTAGGAGGGAAGACTACTGGAGTTATTGTTAAAACAATCCTTCCTGGAGGCATAGCTGACCAGGTAAATGCTTGGATGTTGTTCTGTTAAATTTCATACTTAGATAGTTGTTGATGGGGTAACCTCATGTGTAATTAAAATGCAACGTCTCTAGACAATGCTCCAATATTCAGTCCAAATAAACATGTTACACTCATTTGAAAATTCACATAGCAAGGCTTACATATTTTCATTATAGGATGGACGCCTGCGCAGTGGTGATCACATTCTACGAATTGGAGACACTGACCTGTATGGCATGGGCAGTGAACAGGTGGCCCAGGTCCTGAGGCAGTGTGGCAACAGGGTGAAACTGGTTGTCACCAGAGGTCCAGTAGAAGAGATCCCCTCTGTTTCGGCTGTCATGCCAGTTCTACTCCCCACTGTCAAAGAGCAACAGGTACAAGAGTTAACTTTGGTGGTGATTTTAAAAGGGGTCAATAGAAATATATGCTTGTATCAAGTTATCTGCACTTAGTTCCAAACTGGTCAATTCCAAATTAATATCAATGACCTTTTTCTGTTACTAGGTGATGTGATGATCCTATAATAATCAGATTTTTTCACAGGGCTATGAGGAAGAGGAGACAGAAGCTTTTGATGTGAGCCTTACAAAGAATGCCCAAGGTCTAGGCATAACTATCGCTGGCTATGTTGGGGATAAAAATTCAGGTACAGATGCTCACTAACTGTTTCCAATGGGATTGTTGATTCGGAATTACAAAAACATATATGTACAATCCAACCTATGTTTACATTGGTTTGTTTTATTTTATAATTGAGTAAAAATGATATGGTATTAAAATACATGTTTCTATGTGTATGTATTTCATTTCAGAGCCATCTGGTATTTTTGTCAAGAGCATAACAGAAGACAGTGCCGTAGATCACGACGGTCGCATTCATGTGGGAGACCAGATTATAGCTGTAAGTAGCTCAATTATTGTGGCATTTTACAAATTTTCCTGTCTTCTGTGAGAAAAAATGTGAAGTGAATGTTTTCTATTAGTATCTATTGTAATCATCACATTATTCATTCAGGAGTAAAATTTGAAGAAATAAATGAAAGCTTTGAAAAACATTCTAAACGGACTGTTAGTTTGTAAGTGCTGTTGAGTATAAATGTGTCTTCGATTAACAAACTGCACCCTTTAGTTTTTATTTTTTTAGAGGAAAACATTCATAGCAAAGTGAAACTCTCCGCCCTCTTGTTTAATTTGTGCAATCATAAATGGTTGTCCCCTGCAGGTGGATGGTATAAACATCCAGGGATACACCAATCAGCAGGCAGTAGAAGTGCTCAGGCACACTGGCCAGGCGGTGCACCTTAAGCTCATCCGCCGGGCTTTCGGGCCTGAAGTGATACCCCCCGCTGTGCTCCCCGGTGTCACCAGCCTGCCCCCTGCTACAGCCACTATCCCCATTACCACGGTCGTGAGGGAGCTCGAGCTGGAGAGACAAAATGCAGATGAGGCTCTTGAAGGTAAGGCGCAATGAAACACCATGTCAATTAAGTAAGCACAAGCTCTGTTTAAAATACTGTTCCTAAGATAAATAAATAAGTAGACGTTAGCTGAACATGAGTAATTGAGAAGGTTGTTGTTGTTTATTCGTAGAGTCAGCCAGGTTGAACTGCTGTATTTCTTGTATAAATGCTGGCTGAATTTAGTAAGACTTAGTGCATGAAATTTATGACCATGACAGACATTTTTTCTTTACTTTTTTTTTTTACAATTTTATTATCAAAGTAGAAGTCACAAATATCCAAAAGCACTGATGTACTGACAGAACCTCCAGGCTATTAGAGAGGCCAGAAAACAACAATCGTAAGTTATTTAGTGTCAGCGGTGATTGATTGAGCTAAATTGTAATTAGATGTGGCACCGTGCACTAAAGCAACAGGGGGCTCCAGCACAGACTGTGCATAGGAGAGTCATTCCGGGATAAAGTCTGTCAGAAAACGACACAAAAGGTTGTGCAGAGATATTTAAAATAAGGAAAACTAGTCTAGCGTCATATTGGCCATCAATAGAACATTGACCTATTACAAATGACTACATGGGGATATTCTCGTATATGTTATGTGGACTTTTATCAGGTATGTGTGCTTCTGGAGGAAAGGTGTCTATCTTTTATTTTTTTCACTGGCTTTGTGTGCGCACAAAGCCAGTGAAAAAAGCTGCCTTTGTCAATGCTTGCTTCTGTCTATCTTAGCTCTCATTGTGTGTTTACAGTCGCCTCAGATGAAAAGCAGCCGCAGACAAAGAGTGAAGGGTTCGATGTCAGCAGACACATGGATCACCTAACAGAAGACAATCAAGGTAGGAGTCGAGGAGCCTTCTTTTAAATAAACAACAAGAGATAGTGGGCATGCATTTGACAGATAAGGGCTACTGGTGTCGAGACCACCAGGACAAATCACTAAGAATGTACGGATGGTGTTCATTCATTACAGACATTACATTGATACTGGTGTGTTCTTCTACACATTTCAAACACCAACAGATAAATTGTATTTTATGATTCTGCCTTCCTGGTTGTAAATCTTTATTTATTTATTTTTTTTCAAGTGAAACTTTCCCCATTTGAAGAGGAAGTACTCATAAAGAAGTGGCTGGAGATTCTGGGACCAAGTAATGAAGTTGTTGTAAGTTTTGTTAAGTATTTTTTCTGAGCACCACCATTTAATAGAGTTGTCCATTACAATATAATTTACATAATTACATTACACATATTTTTATTTAGCAATTCCAGCCTCTTTTTATGTGTAATATGAGATGTGTTTGTGTCTGACAGGTGGCTCAGGTGGAGAAGTTTAGTGAGAGCAGTGGCTTGGGCATCAGTTTAGAGGTGAACAGTGGGCACCATTACATCCGATCTGTGTTACCCGAGGGACCGGTCGGCCGTTGTGGCAAACTGTTTAGCGGAGATGAATTACTCGAGGTACAGAGCCACTTGACAATATCAGGGTATAAACATTTAATTTTCTCCTGGTAACTAAGTCACACTATTAAATGAATTTCATAGGTCAATGGTATATCGCTGATTGGTGAATCACACAAAGAAGTTGTGAGAATCCTGAAGGAGCTGCCTCTCTGTGTGTACATGACATGCTGTAGGCCAGCTCCACTTCTGCAGACTGACATGGATGCTGACATACCTGAAACAGAGACTTTGTCCACCACATTTCAGGTAAGATAGTTGCCCATCTTTCCTCAAATCATTCTCCTTTTGGCTTCTTTGTGTCAGATTAGTTGAAGCACTGACTTCCCACATGTTGTACTGTTGGACTGAAACTTATGCACGAGTAATAAGCAAGATGGCTCAAAGTTTATTAAAACCAGTTATTTTAATATCCCAGAAGCATTAGCCAAAAATATTTGTGCAAGATATGAGACATCAAAAGCTGCCTCCCTTTGGAAATAGGTTTCATCTCTCTAGCTTTATCTGTGATACTGTACTAAAGCTCCACCATCCCAAAGCTATTTCCCTTTTATCTGCTGCTAGAAACCTAAGCCAGAAACATGGCTATGAGATGTGAGTAAAAGTGAGAATATTTTTTACTGGGACTTTTTCTTTTGCAGAAACAAATTGACCTGAGCAGTGCATTGGGTACTGACGACTCAGAAGCGTACACAATGGCTGTGACGCAAGATAATGGGACAGAGGAAGCAATGGCCTCTGCTTTGGCCATGTGGGAACTAGAAGTCCAAAATATTGAGCTGGAGAAGGGCGAAGTGGGATTGGGGTTCAGCATTTTGGACTACCAGGTGGGGACATGAAGGTGTATGAAAGCTTATAAACTCAAATACAGTCAAAACAACTAAATGTTCCCTGTTAACCTTTGCTCATTTTTTTTTCAGGACCCAATGGATCCCACCAAGACAGTGATAGTGATTCGCTCTCTTGTTCCTGATGGTGTAGCAGAGCAGGATGGCAGGTTGTTGCCAGGTGATCGACTCATGTATGTGAATGCCACAGACCTGGAGAATGCCAGTTTGGAGGATGCTGTCCAAGCTCTAAAGGGGGCAAAAGTCGGCAAAGTCCAAATAGGAGTGGCCAAACCTCTCCCGGTGAGTATTTTGTGTGTATGTTATTAGTAGCACTGTTACTATTGTAAAATGTAAAAAAAATGCACTAACTCTTGCTAATGTAAATAATCTTGAGCACATTTTATCTGTTTGTGCTCCTGAGTGAGTGTCTTTTGAATCTTGCGACTTAGTACCCAGTCATGAGGTCTCAGCTTACACAGGCTTGAATTTTTCATGCAGGAAAAAGAGCGGCTGCAGACTCCACTTTTTAGCATTCCACCCACTGTTCTCTTGAAGTAATAGAGCTACCCAGAATGCTCTATGCCCTTTGTTTCATATGATTATATTATTGAATTTCCAGAGAGCACAGACCTGCTTGTGCATTTCACTGCGTTGGGGCCACGTATCAAAAACGTATCTCTGTAAAATGTCAAGTTTGTCAATCCGGGTCCTGTACTTTTTGCACAGAATGTTTGTCTCTGCATGAGTTCTTTTGGCAGCATTTCCTTCATATTGGATCGGCTGTTGGATTACATAGTGAGACCTTTTGGCCAGCCAAGGTTAGCTGGATTACGGAGCTACAGACAGCCTATGTGGACTTATCCATCTCTACTGCAGGGTGTAGAATTAATTTTGGAGCAGTATTTGATTGTACTGTGTGGTTGAGTGGATACACTGAATAAAGTTCTTTCAAAAAATGAAAAACGTTAGAATTTCTTAATCATTGAAAATCATACTTTAACACTATCAAAATCTCAAACACTTTCCATTGATTTCATACTAACTGCTCTTGATTTGGACATAAGCCATTGAAATTACATAAAGCTGGAGACACTGAAAGCATCTCTCCACTTTCCTAGGGAATACATGGATATTCCCATTCTCCACACCAATATTGTGATCAGCATATTACATCACCATCCATCATCCATTCATTTGACTTCAACAGTATTTTGGTTGAAGAAGGAGAGGAAGAAGGACTGACTGAGGGCATCCTTTACCGAGCAGAGCCTGCATTGGTTAGTTAGCTTTTGGGAACAAAACTGAAGAATCAACCAGGAAATGAAAAAAAAAACAGTTAATGTGTGATTTTGCAATTGTCTAATATTTAGAGTAGTGTGTTTGTACAGTTAAACAGAGCCGTTGTTTTGCATTTTGGTATAAAAAAAAAACCCTATGAATGGCACTGTAATGTGTGAATGGTTATTTTACAAAAGCAGTAAATAATTAAAATCCTTTTCTCTGGTTGCTTCTACAATGTGTGCACCCATTATCCCAGATTGACACCAGTGAAGCGGATCTGTCTGATGAAAAGGCACTGGAGCATACTTACTCTGCCATAGACGATGACACTTTCCAAGCCTCCATGATTGCTCTTCACGGCAGCAGCTGTAGTGCAGACCAGGACTACCTGCACTCATCCACACCTAAGGTAATCAAATTTAAACTGTATAAGCGCCACTAGAACTACAAACGATTACCTGTTTTCATTAAATACTACTGGCCCCTGCTACACTGAGCTATACATCATGTAGCCATTATGGGTTGTTTTTGCTGCTGAGAGCCAAAATGTCATGAGAAATGTTTTTAATGGAGTAACAATGTGCTGTTTTCTGAGGACAATCACCACATCTGCCTCCTGTCCTCAGTGCCCGGGCTCCGCAACTCAGCCATAATTCTTTTCTTTTTAGAAAAAGAAAGAAAGAAAGAACAACAAAGGGCACATAAACTGTTTGCTTAATGGTATTTTTGTATTTTCATTTATCCTTAAAGGTCACAGTTACTCCTATTTGCAGGATCACACTAAGACGCAAGGCTGTTAAAAAGCTGCCCAGTGGAACAAACAAGGACCATGCATTTTTATAGCAGCGTTTTCACAAAACTGATTTTATATGTTTGAATGAGGTCAGACAGCCCATTGTTCTTCTGCAGATGAAATGGAAAGTCTTTGCTCACTCAACAGAGACAGAAAGAATATGTCTCAGACATCTGTTTAGGTAACAATATTAAATTAACTTGTTAAACTAAATATTAATACATTAGTATCTAAAGCAGAGATTTAAGTATTCACAAAACTTTTTATATTTGTGTTTGGTGATACTTGCTTGAAACTTAGTGTAATATGTGCAAGTTTTAATTTAAATGTGCGGTGTATTTTACTATAACGATAAATGGAATGATGCTTGTTTATCTCCCTGCATTGCTGCTTTAGCCTTTTCTTACCCCCTAAAGACAAATCTGCCTTAAACTCATTAGGTCTTAAATGCTCTTGTGTTAAACTACATTTTGGACATGGCACACTCTAGGTGACCAATATAGCTGTTCTCTATTGGCCACTGATGGTAATTCTATGGCTCATTAAAGACGGGCAGAAGAAGATGTATTCCCTCTGTTTGGTGGATAATCTAACCACCAGGATGTAACGCTGATTCGGCTGTCGTGTTTTGTTTTGCTCTAGCTGACAGCTTGCCTCGACTTGTTGGATGAGCATCCCCACTTCGCCACAGCGACCGGCCTTTCAGATAACACTCTGCCATTCTCCCTGGAGAAGTCAGCCACCTATAGTCCTCCCACCCTGAGAGGGCACGTCCCGGGTTTTGACACTATACTGAGCAGCTCTGACCACTACCTGGCAACACACACCGGCAAAGATGAACCAGTGGAGTCCTTGCACTCATACAGCCCGTTTGCTGAAATGGTGCAGAGCAGAGCTAATATCCACGAGGAGCCAGCAGAGTCACGTCATTACACCCAGCCTCCAATGCCTTTTGCAGATATAGAGATGTTGTTGAAGGTAAAACAAATTGATAAAGTGCATAATAACAACTAAAAGATTAGCCTTGATCATGGCTTGAATTGAATTTCTGAAGCTAACATCTAACATATTCCCTGGTCATATGTCAGGCTCTTTTCAGATATTTGATAAACAAAAATCTAAGCTTATTATTTATTTTGTATTTTTTTTCCAAAATGAATATCCACTGCCCGATTTGCACTGCACTAAGCTTCTCTCTAGAGACCCTTACTGTGTTTGGAATTTGGCCTTACATTTTTATTTCTCTTTCATCAATAACTGTGTTGAAATATCCTTGTGAAGGACGAGGAGGGTGGCGTGAATGAATCAGCAGAAAATGAAGACAAGGAAGCGCTGACCTCAGGGAGCAATTTCGAAAGGACTATCACAATTGTCAAGGGCAATTCCAGCCTCGGTTTGTGTTAATTTCTCATTTTTTTCCCTCACAGAAGTGGTAATGAGTTTGCACTTTTGAAAAGAATATTGGCCTTTATTTTTTTGACGTATTTTAAAAAATGACAGATTCGAAGTCAAAAGATGGTGTGCTGTTTTTCCCTCAGAAAGGCTAAATACAGTGTGTGTTGTATTTGCATTTCAAAACTGACTCAACCTACTAAATTATAACGTCTGAATCAGGTGTTGTGAGGGCACTTTTTTAAATCTCTGTGCTACATTCGATATTGTATTTTTATTTTAATTTTAATATATTGGTGCCGGTCTATTTTACTAGTAATTTATCCCATTATCTTTTGTATTTTCAGTGTTCATTTGACCTATAGCAATTCTCAATTTGAATTCCCACTTATGCTGCTTTATCTTAGATCTTTATAAAAAGTCCCGTACTTCTACAAAGACAGTAGTTTAGACCAGATGGTCCCATTCATTTGAACAATTAAAAAAAAATCAATAAAACTAAATCTAAATGTTGTGTACACTTCCTTACAGGGATGACAGTGAGCGCTATGAAGGATGGTTTGGGAATGCTGGTCCGCAGTATAATCCACGGGGGATCTATCAGCCGCGATGGGCGTCTCGGAGTTGGCGATCTCATACTGGCCATCAACGGAGAACCCACAGCCAATCTGACCAACGCCCAGGCCCGTGCCATGCTCAGAAGACACTCGCTGATTGGCCCGGACATGGGGTAAGACTGGTTTAATGGTGAGACCCGTATGCAAGTATTTGTTTTGTACATGGTCTTCAGTCTCTAATTATATGTTGAATTATCTATTTATTTTCTTCAACAATCTAATAACTAACTTACTCATTTACTGAAAAAGAGTCCAGCTGTGATCATATGTGATTCTTCATAATTCTTCATAATAGATTCATATTTGTATCACATTTTTATTACTCTGCCACCTAACATTGTAGGTCTGGCTTGTTTCATTATCATTGTTTGCCAGTTTTCCCACATAAAGCAATAGGGAAGATAAAATACCCCAACAGTAAAAAAAAGAAAAAAAATTAGAACTAGTTGACATAAATGTGAGACCGTCTTTTGTACCATGCACTAAATCTGTTGGACATACTTGTACTGATATTGACGTTAAAATACAATATAGAAGTTAACATTTCTCTAATTGTTATTTGAATGTGCTTGCTGTGAACTAAGCTGGGCAGTTTGTTAGCTTCGGTGCATAAAAAGGCAACTCTTCACATTCTAGATCTGCTTGTGCACCTGAGGACGATCTGTGCCCGTTTTATGTGTGAGTATGACTAACTTCCACGCTGGTGGTCATCTGGCTATAAACTGCCATCCTCCTCCTACTCTTTTTTTTTTACTCTCTCTGTGGCTGGGCTTAATCACACATTCATTTTTTTGTACTTAAAAGGTTTATCCAGACAAACATTTAGGTTCAAGGTAGACAACTATGGACTTCAAATGTGGCTGTACTATTATTAAGACAATACATTTGTACATTTTCTGGATAAATCATAATCACTGCTTTATTGTCTTTATCTTTTCTTTTTTGCCTTGCATGCCACTTCTAACATTAGTGTCTGTTTGTACTGTTTATAGCACACTCAGGTTTTATATGACTCACATCTCCGGTCTGTCTCTCACTGCATGTTGTGTTTGTTCCTAATGGAGCGGCTCATCTGCTTCATTATTTCACTGGGATTCATTTTCCTCTCTGTCCACATGCCGTCCTGTTTCCAAACCAAATGAACCCATCTGTCGGAGATCTGTCAGCATCGCTCCCATGTGTTAATGTGCCCTTCACCGTCAGCTTTACTGTGAATCGGCTGGAAATCACGCTCTAAGTGGATGTCAGAATCCGTCAGCTAGCTTTTGGTGCCACTCGAAGAGTAAATTAAGGGGAAAGTGCTCATGAGTTAACACTGGATGTGTCTTATTATAAGGTTATTTACTAACTCTGCTGAGCCAAGAGTTACATATGTCCGGAAAGGTCATGACCAAAGACTTTATATGAATATGAGAGACAAGGCTGCTGACGTTTGTTAAGAGCTTCCACATACTATCCCACCATCTGTAAATTAGAACGGAATTTTAGTTTACATGTAAATGAGCTTAAATGATCTTAATTTGAGTACCTTGCCAAAAGGTATATCGTAACAGGAACATAGTGGACACTGTACAAGTAAGGAAAAAATATTTCAACACATATCTTTGTGCGTTTTCAGCATCACATATGTCCCAGCTGAATATTTAGATGAATACAAGGCTGGTCAAGAGCAGGCTAGAGGTGTCATCTTGTCTGAAGACACTGAAATCCCGCCGCCCCCCTTAAGGTAATCCTCAGCCGTTTACTATACAACCAGTGAAAGAAAAAAAAAATTAAAGAGAAAATGTATTGACTTTAATAATATGTTTGTTTCTATTCAGAGACATTCCTAATCTTCCTGAGCGGGAAGATGGAGAAGGAGAAGAAAGTGCATACAGCAACTGGAACCAACCAAGAAAGTAAGTGCTCTGTGTATCTACAATTGTAATTTAATTTGTGACTCACAGTTCACAGTATTGTATCAGTACCTGTTGTGGTTGAAGCTGAAAGTGCAAAAAAGATGTATCCTGCTGACATTTGTTCCTTCCCAAGAGTGGAGCTTTTCCGAGAGCCAGGCAAGTCCCTTGGGATCAGTATTGTCGGGGGCCGTGGGATGGGTAGCCGACTGAGCAACGGAGAAGTGATGAGAGGCATTTTTATCAAGCACATCCTGGAGGACAGTCCCGCAGGACAGAATGGGACACTGAAGACCGGAGACCGGATTGTGAAGGTAAAGGATCATTCGGGGTCACATGCACAAGACTTGATTCATCACCTCGTGAGCCGTTTGGAGTCTAGGCTATTACTTAACTGTGATATTCCCTTGGCAGGTGGACGGCGTCGACCTGAGAGACGCTAGTCATGAGGAAGCAGTGGAAGCCATACGCAGAGCTGGAAACCCTGTTAGCTTCTTGGTTCAGAGTTTCATCAACAGGCCAAGGGTAAATCTGTTTGAAGAGACTCATTTGTAACTACCTCTTATTCAAAAGGTCATCATTTCTTTTGCTCATTTAATTGCACCTGGACTCAACACTCAGTCGCAACAAATTTATGCCTCGAAGAAATATAATGAGGGAACAACAAAGCCTGCCTGGTATATTAAACAGATTGAAAAGCGTAACAGTCTGATCATATCAAGGATATTGTTTGTTGTGTAAAAAAGCTCGACTATCCCAGTCTAGTACTTGCTTGGCAGACACTTAATTTTGATGTAGAGCTGCACACAAGATGAGAAGAACGGGTTAAACATATGGACTATTGCAATAACCCACAACCTGCAAAATTAGAAATGCCCTCTTCGACAAAGTAAAAGTTGAATTAACCTATTTTCACTGCAATGAAATGGCAATATACTGTGAAGCTATATTTACACATATTCATATACTTTAGTTTCTATTGAATTCAAACTTAACCTGAAGTGTAATGTAATGCTGTCACTTTTGTTGCTTCAAATGTTTGTGCTCCTTCACACTGCTTTCTCAGCCTGACTCAATATATAGGCCAGCTTCATCATCTGCAATAGACAAACACCTCACTGCTTTCACATGCATGCCACATCGTACATGCCAGGTAATCTGTCTTTCCCCCCTTTGTCTCTTTATTTTTTGTTGCATCAGCTATCCATCACGCCTAATCTGTTTAGCATTATCTTCCTCCTGCCTCCTCTCTTTCTCTTCTGTCTGCTTTTAAAGCTTCTTTGACTTTGAAATAAAGACAAAATGGAATTGGAGATTTCTTCTGGGAGTAAAAAAAAAAAGGATTGTATTCAGTTTCTAGACGGTCTATTCAACAATGACTATTCATTTTGTTGAAGTAGTCATGAAAGCCTTTTTCTGTTTAATTTATAATGCTGACATTCACATTTTTAATAGCACTTTTCACAATACTTTTAGCTTGTCTATTCACTTACATTTACCAAACTAAGCAGTTGTTGCATGTACTGACTGGGGAACACCTGAAGTGCTTAATAAAATATCTATGCTTTAAGTTTCAAATCCTTCCCTTGTAAATAGTACATATACTCAAAGTAGCCCACAGGAATCTTTGAAACATTTTGTTAAATTGTTTCAGAATCTTTCCTCACATTTTTACAATGCAGAGCAAATGACTTGTCCTTAAGGATACAGCTCACTTTAATACCCGCTCATTTAAATAAAAACATCGACAGTGTTTCCCTCCTACTTGTTTTTCTTCCAGAAGGCCAGATTCAATTTAGTCAGAAAGGATCAAATGTCAGCTTAAATGTCCGTCATGTCGTTCCTGTATGTGTTGCTTTTAGAAGCCGCCCCTGCCCTTTTTGCGATTAAATAGCCAGCGTTCTTCAAGTGTTTGCTCCACTAATCAAAGCTCCTTAGCAACTGCTCTTCCTCAGGTTAGAAGCCTCCTGTGTCACTGTCTGCCCAAACGGGTTTTTGTGTGTTTCTCTCTTTAGACCTGTACTTCTTATAAAGAGTGTGTAATGACATTAACAACATGCTAATGCAGACAGCAAATGTGAAATTGAGGACAAAAATTTCAACCAGTGGGGCTAAATAATATGCAAACTGACACCACCATAACTTTGTCAGTTAAGGTGGTGTCTACTTTGTTGGAGGTTTAGGTTTTTGTATCTAAAAACTCCAAATACCCCATAACATCTCTCTCCATAACATTTTGTCTCTGATCTAAGCAACAGTACATGTGACACAGTCTCCCTGGTTGAAAACAAATAAGATAAAGTTATTTAGTTCCAAAAATGATAGTGAACCAATCTTTAATGTGAATGTTCCTTAATCCTAGGCTGCAAAATGCCTCTAGAAATGTATTGTCCTAGACCTGTTCATTTGACCCACTTTTTGCTTCTGCATATGTATGCACGTGCATGGAAGTTAATGCATTACTATTTTAAGTTTATACCTCCTCTGTTAGCATATGTTGTCTTTATTAATGCTGGTCCTTCTCAGTCCCACTGTTGCTAAAAAGACCATATAGTCTGAGTGTTTGCTGCAAGTACATTTAGTCCTTTTCATGTCCATGGTTTAAGGACCTATTTTTACCCATTTGTCTCTGCTGCCACATTCTTACTGCCAGACAGCTTGATAATACAGATGCCATTATATGAAGAACTAGAAACCGCAGTATAATTTTTTCACGTTTTTTTTCTTGCGAAACCTTTTAAGTTCGATCACTGGGTAGAAATGGTCGATCTTTGAAAGACACAAAGTGCAAGCGAGAAGTACAAGCTTCTTCTTTCAGTACTTTTAATGTTTTGGCCTAATTTAGGGCATGTATTGAGCTCTAAGTTTTGTCTGGCGATGCTCGAACAAGTAATGTACTTTTTTAAAGGGAAAGTTTATTTTGTGTTTAAACAGATGATATTTAATGGAGAGTAATCTCCTTCAGAACACTTAGTATTAACTGCCCCTGCACTATGGTACAGTAGCCTTCACTGTCTGGAGACAGTCTGGTGACAGTGAAGTGGATAGTCTACATTTTCTCTTCATACGTGACACAAATTCATTTTGAGATTCCACAATGCGTCATACAATCTTTTGTACAGACAAGTTATTTACCTTCATGTCTGTCTTGTTCTTGTTCTTCACAGTCATTGATAACAGATGTCAGCGAGGAGAGAGCTGCAGATATAACAAGAGACAACAAGGACAAGGTTGGTATAATAAATTATCTACCACAGACAGCCACCTTGTGTGTAATATATTTGTAGTTTCACATTGAAAGTCTTCCCTGATGTTTGAAAGACTAAATCCAATGTACATCTGTCCATTTAGATACTCATCATTAGACCTAATGTGTCAGAAATGTGTTGTCCTCTAAAGTTGTCGCTGTTTGTCTCTTCTCTGTAGGGGGGTGACAGTCACAGTAGAATTTTCCTCAGCCTCTCCCCAACTAACCCTTTCATTCCTACCCCGTTTAAGGTTTGTGCGTCTCTGTGTTGTGTTTCTCACTTTCTGTTTATGCATGTACAGGTTAACATGAGACAATACATGTTAAATATGTTAAGATTCTGTACATGCATACACAATTACATGTTCTAACCTCTCCATCTGTGTAAAGCCTTTGTGAATGTTTGTGAAATCAGAATAAGTTTTGTTGTCATTCTGCTTTCCTTTGCACAAAACACAATGATAATATGATAAACACTGGAATTCAGAGTGCTCAGGTAAGTTTATCGGATGATGAAACACATTCTTGATCTCGTGCAGCAGTAAATCAGTTTAGAGCATGAAGCTCAAATGTGCTGGTTCATTTGTGTTTTGTAGGGATTAGTATGGCTCCAGAGCATTTATTAAACTATGTTTTTGCTTAGTTTGATAAATGTTAGCCTTTGCTAATATGCTGTCAAATCTAGTGTTGCTGTTATGTACAGGCTGCTTTAAGGGACTTTGGTTGGTTTATTGCAACATCAACAGTCTTCTTTTACTGTACTTTTAGCTATTTACACATTTTCCAACTTCATCTGTTGTGCGACAGCCACTGAAGTGTGACAAAGTAAAGGCGTCTCCCACCACCTCGGTCATGCCCCTGCTGGTGGTGCCCCATGTGGGAGAGACTGATACAGACACACTGACAGAAGTTCCTGACAGAACTGTTGAAAAAGAGGAGGATAAGGAGGCAGAGGATGAGTTTGGATACAACTGGGGTGAGTTTATTTATGTGAAACACATTAAAAGGGCCTTTTCATTTTTTGTCTGATCAATCTAATCACTGTACTTTGTATAGAAAGGCTGAGCAGAAAATCTAAATGTACCTGCAGAGTCACAAAACCACCACTAGAGGTAGTCCAAGTTACATATTTGTCAGCTCAAAATCCACCTATGGCCTGAAATAAAAATGTGGTAATTCACATTCCTTTAGGTGGCTACATCTCAGCAAAACCTGAAGGACTCAATGTCCCAATTTATCTATTAGCAGCTTACAGGCAAAGAAAAGCATACTGCCAGATACACTCATAGCTTCAAGGAGAATGGGTCAGATCCAGTCACATTCAACTTAGGCAACAAGCATAAAGGACAGATTTCCAGCCTGTGCACAACTGGGACTGTGGTGAATGTACATTGTGTGTGTGTGTTGGAGAGTGTGCCCATCCTGTGGGGATAAGATTGATGAGGTTGGGCCCAGGGAGGTGAGTTGTGGAGATTAGTACAGGACTGATGGTTCAACAGTGGCAGGGAGCCCAGAACAACAGGAGCCCATTGGTCTGAACAGTGGCTATCTAACACACCAGAGACAGCTGAGGTGCCGGGAGAAAGACAAAAAGTTGGAGTGTGCAAAGGAAAGGATAAGAATAGAGACAAGATTTAGACAAAAGGTTAGTGTTAAAACAAACTCAGGAGTGTGACATTTAAAACTTTTTCTTTTTATACATCTTAAAACTACTCAATGAACTGAGATGGAATCCGACTTGAGCTGGCACTGTTATGCGGTATTGTCAGCTTACATCTGTTTATCGTGCCTTCTCCTGACTCTTTCAGAGAACATAATCCAGCGCTATGGCAGCCTCCCAGGTGTCCTACACATGATTGAGCTGGAGAAAGGCAAGACGGGCCTGGGGCTGAGCCTGGCGGGGAATAGAGACCGCTCACGCATGAGTGTCTTTGTGGTGGGAATAGAACCCAGCGGCGCAGCTGGCAGGGATGGACGCTTGAATGTGGGAGATGAGTTACTCGAGGTATGCTTACCATATTGTCTTTTTTTTTCTTCAAGCTACTTATAAATCATGTTTTATTACCCTGAAGAAATTTGTATTTCAACTGTTTCAGTATTTTTATACTTTATCTCTTTTTAGATCAATGCGGAAGTTCTTTATGGCCACAGCCATCAGAATGCATCTTCTATTATTAAGAGTTCTCCTTCCAAAGTCAAGATCATTTTTATCAGGTTAAGCATTTATGTGTCTTTTTTCAAAGCTCCAAGGTCAATCAAAGATCTTATCAAAAAAATCTAATGTAACATTAGCACACGTACCACCCAAGTGTTTGTGGTAGAGACCAGTTCTGTTTTTGCTTGAAAGATAGCATCTTTAATATAGTAGTTACTGCCCAGGTTATTCTAACACAAACACATAATAACATGCAGCTCAAAGGATAGAAACTGCCATGCACCTTAAAGGGTGAAGCGCTGTCATGGACAAATGTCAATGGTGAAATTTGGAAAAGACGTTAGTAGCATTTGTCTCAGTTAAGGTTAAAATCATTTGTAATCCACATTAGAATCCACTAGAGGGAGCTACTGTCATTTAACACATTATCAATGTTACAGTTTTGTATTTATCAGTAATTTATATTGATTACTCTGATTTATTCAAACTTAAAAAAAAAAAAACTTTACGTGCACTTGATAACAAAACTTGCATAAAAAAACATTTACTTTAAACGTCTCAAAGCTGTCTCTACCATAATCTCACTACGTAACCTTCTACTTAACTCAAATCCCTTTCCTGCGCCCCTGAGACTACCCTATTATCAATGCACATAAATCTCACTTGGTGACAGCAGAGCGACAATTTACTTGAGTTATGACCCTTGTGTACAGGAACACCGAGGCGCTGGACCAAATGGCTGTGGGACCGGTGAGAGAACACGAGGGAGACACGACGGAGCCCCAAAATGAAGTATGACAGTGCCACACACACACACAGTACACATCTGTGTTACACCAAACCTGATCCTGCTAAATTTCAGGTGTTATTTGATTAGTTTACCACCATGTGTCAGTTGTTCTTTGCCCCTAAACGACGCCTCGAACATCTGCAACTCCCTTGATATTCAAAGCGCGCAAAGAGTGGTGTAGAAAAACAAATACTTTATTTATCTCAAAATATTTCATTACAACTTTAAAACTAATACCACTAATGGTGGCATCGTCAAGCTAAAGGTGAGTCACACACCATAAAGTGTTTAAGTAAATAGTATACTGTATACAATGCAGTTCCTTTAATCCAAAATGGAGACCCCACTAAAGATAAAGTCAGCGAGGTATGACAGATGGAAAAAAGGAAATTCTAGTGCAGTCAAGTGTGACAGGTTGACAGGAGACAGTAAATTGTCATAAAAAGGAAGTAAACAAAGAAATGATTGAATAGAACAGAAGCTATTATAAAAGGAACCAAAAAGGCTCAGTTCATCCAATCCAGGGAAGAAAAATCTAAAACACATCTGCCCATGCAAAAAGGCAAAAATAAAAGCTTTAAGAGAAATAGACAAAAGCAATTCACTGAAAAGCGCTGTGAGTTTGGGAAAAGATGAATGATTTATGGAAACTGTCAAACCATCATTAAAGAAAAGAATATTATTTAAGAACCAAATGAAAAGCAATAAAGATGAAAAGGCTCAGTAGCTATTATGCCTGAACCCCCTTCCCCCCTTTTGGGGACGGTCCATATGGTAGTGTAGTCATCAGGGGATGACAGATTAAATATAGGAACATCTGTGTAGCTCCTTAATACAAACACACAAGTCCCTGAAGTTCTATCTTCAAACACAAAATGAGAAATGAAAAGCAGTTTGTTTTTCTTCAACAGGAGGACACTGAAGCTGGCATCGCAGTTGTTGAAGGTGACACTGAAAGCGGAGATGAGATCCAAAGTATTACTGGAGAAAAAGAACAGACTGACATGGTAAATATAGAAATATTTTCCCTGCTTGGCATCTTAGATTAGGAATACAATACATACATTTTACAAATCTTTTTTTTTTTTTTTTTTATAGGAGGGGTGCATGGAACCAGGTGACCAGGTGTTTGCAGTGAATGGGGAACCGGTGCTTGGATACAATGAGGAAAAGGTAAATGCAGTCAGAAACAGCTGAGAAAACAGTCAGGGTGAAAAATGAAATGTAACTTATGTGTTACTTTTAAGGTAAGTCCAAATAGCCTTTACAAATGTGACCTCTTCCTCTTCGCAGCCAACCAGTGAGGAGAAATATGGCTCAGAGAGACTATTCAGTTTATCCAGCATCTCCTGTACCTTGAGTCAACCAGAAGCAGAGGCACTGACTAGTGAGTCTTTTCTTAATTATTCATTTAAACAGATGCTTTTGCAGATTTTAACTGTACTTATCTTTCTTTGAGGTCTGAGCCGTTCGTCCACTCCCTCCACTTTAGCCTGCGACCCCACAACCTGTCCAATCATCCCGGGGTGTGAGACCACCATTGACATCTCTAAAGGCCGCACTGGCTTGGGCCTTAGCATTGTGGGTGGTTGTGACACTCTGCTGGTAAGAAACAAAAGATAGGAAGACACATCTGCTAATAGGGTTGGGTCACGCTAATAGGTTTCCTGTTACTGTAGTATAACACACCCCTCACTCAATTAAATTACTCACTAGTATTTAGGGTTTTCCTAAAGTTGGTGGTACTTTGGAGGTTGCCACCCACTTAGATTCTTTGACGGTTATGAGCCAGGTTTGAAATAGCTGTGGCAACTCAGGAATGGAGGAAATGATGTTGTCTCAGGCTGTCGGGCCATTCCATTCGGTCTGCTCAGTCAGGCTTGGCTGAGCAACTCTTTGTCTAGCCTCGACCACAGCCACAGACAATATCTAGCCCCAGAATGTAACCTCTGAACCCAGAATGATGCATGCCCCATGGGAAGCTCTGTATATACAAACTAAAACAAACAATCAGCAATACTTTAGTAATTCTTTTTTTGCTGTAGTGGTGTTAGTGTTTGTATTAAAACCTTAAATAAAACTAGTCAAGCTCCGTAGCAGGAATATGCATTTAGAGCTAATTAGCAACCGTCATAATTATTGTGCCCTCTCTACTTTTCCCTACACACCTTTTAGATTTTACAGAGTTTACATTTTTCAACTCTAACCCAGTAGATAAAGCATAGTAAAATAAGATTGACCACAAGATAAACATTATAAACTAAATAAACACAACCTGGCTCATAGGAAGCCAGAACAATAATGACAATATCGTCCAACAAGCTAAAGTTCGATCTTTACAACTAGTCTGTGACTTAATACTCACTCATTCCTTCCCTCTCCAGTCTCTCCTGTCTCTTTCTTATTGACACTCTGTTTACTCTCTGCAGGGGGCCATCATTATCCATGAGGTGTATGAAGAAGGGGCTGCCTCTAAAGATGGCAGACTATGGGCAGGAGACCAAATCCTGGAGGTGCTGTGCAGTTTAATGAGAGTTGCATATGACCTAGATATGGCAAGGGTGACTGTGTTTAATTTTCCTAAAGGTGCCTGAGGACTGTTAAGACAAATCAACTGTTTTAAATTAACTTTTGTAAGCGAGGCAAAAGTTACTCTTGGGAAAGTTTCTAGAAAGGTTCTTTCTAGGAGTATGTATTTTATCTATTAAGGTGGCCTTAGCTTATGTCTAAGGCCTTCTTTTGGTTTGACCTTGTGGTGACCTGTGCTCACCAGAGAGGAAGGGCAGGGGTGGAGGTGTTTATTATTGTAGTAGATCTGAATAGAAAGGAACACATGCAGGTGTACATGCACACACACACACCCTCATGACTTAATTGGTCTCTGGCATTTATTTTTGTGCCAAAGCCAAGCTGCTGTAAGAAAATGCAGGAAAAAAGTAAAAAGAAAACTTTCCCAGTGCATTAGTTGCTATGGGAAAAATCCTTTAAATGTGCATGGCTACAGCTAATGGGCTATTTCCCTCAGTTCAAAATGGGATTAAATAAGGCTGTAATTGCACACTCAAATCTTCTGTGGGAAGAAAATGTTCTAGTTAGGGATGAAAATATCTTGTACATTAGTGAACAACAAGCTGTTATTTAGTTGTGCCTGGATTAAAATGTAAAATCAAGTTCTCTTCTGAAGTGTATCACTGCTTTGGTGGCTTGGACCTTTCTTTAGTGACTCAAACTTCAACTCAGTTCAACTAAAGATGACTCAACTCGGATTTGGACTTGTACTTAAGTGACGATGACTTGACTTGGACTTGGACTAGGACACTGCAGACTCGACTACAACACTGTTATAGATACATAGTTTTGGTTGCTTCTACTTACAGGTGAATGGCATTGATTTGCGCGCGGCCAGCCACGATGAAGCCATCAACGTCCTGCGTCAGACACCACAGAAGGTTCGGCTGACAGTCTACAGGGATGAGACCCAGTACAAGGAGGAAGACCTGTGGGACTCCTTCGCTGTGGAGCTCCATAAAAAACCTGGCCAGGGCCTGGGCCTGAGCATCGTGGGGAGGAGGTGAGACAGCAACAAGGCTTTTTCAGAGTAGAAAGAAAGAGACAGTTAAGAATTATCTTTATATTTAATAATCACAAAGAAAACATAGTTTAACAGTAATCACTTTTTTTTTTTTAATGCAGATCGCGGGACCAAAGGTAAATCCAAATCGTAACTTTACTTTCAGATTTTTAAGGGAGTGGACATGGAGCTCCAGACTATAAATGTATTTTATGTTTTTCTATGTCTGATTTAAGTGCACTGCAATTTGTTCAAGGATTGTCAAATTTAGTGCAGCTGTTACTTTCATTTTCAGCTATTTGCGACACAAGTGGAAAAAAAAAAAAAAAAAAACAGCTGTTCATTTCCCAAATGATGGAGAAAAAACAAACTTAAAGCTTAAAAAAAACATTGGCAAAAGTGGAAAGTGAAGGCTAGCAATTAGCGGTGAGGTGCGACAGCCAAGTATCTCTGGCACTGACATGTTGGACAAACTCAACTCAAAGATTGTATTTGGGTTGCTTTTGATCCACGTGGAGATTGGCACCTAAGATATGCTAAGTCAAGATGAAAGCTGTGGATTCTTTTTGGGTTATACTGTACTTTAAAGCATATTTTCTTGAAAAATGGGATACTCACTTTTTAGATAGTAGAAAGAGGACAAAGTGTGCAGAGCTTCCCAATATACAGCTTTTTAGTCTTTCCGACGGCAAATGCTCACAGTATTTTTATCACTTGAGATGGAATGTTAAATTATATGCTCAGCTACTTTTCACTTAGTAATAGAAATGACCGAAAACTGATGACACTGGTCGAAATATATTCTCCCATTTGTTTTCAGGAATGACACGGGAGTATTTGTGTCTGATATTGTGAAAGGTGGTTTGGTGGACACTGATGGCCGGCTGACGCAGGGAGACCAGATCCTGTCGGTTAACGGCGAGGATGTCCGCTCGGCCACCCAGGAGGCAGTGGCAGCTCTCCTCAAGGTACTGTATGTTTACGCTATCTGCATTATTAAGCACTTCAAAATACACCTGTGAATAAAAATGAAATTGAGCTCACGCTGAGTCTCTTGTTGCAGTGCTGTGTGGGGACTTTAAAAATGGAAGTGGGGAGATTTAAAGCCGGCCCATTCCACTCTGAGAGAAGGCTGTCTCAGACTAGTCAGGTAATGTTCTTTTTTTTTTTTTTTTCCTGCTGTTAATTATAGTTTAGAGTTGACTGAAGTGTAGTCTGCAGCCACTAACAGCATGACATCTATTATTTCAGATGAGTGACGCGTGCTCCAAAGTGGGCTCTCCGTCGCGTTTGGAACAAGGCGCTCTTCCTAGTGACACTGACAAGCCGTGGAGGAGTCTGGAATGTAAGTATCTCTAATGATTTTTTGCTTAAGTATACCATAAAACTTCTTTGGAATGCATTTGTAACTTATCTCTCTATCTCTGTGTAGGTCAAGAGCAGCCAGATACCAGGACGGTGGAGTTCACAAAAGGTCCCAGTGACACTCTGGGTATTAGCATTGCAGGAGGAGTGGGTAGCCCTCTGGGGGACATCCCCATTTTCATTGCCATGATGAATCCTGTTGGCCTCGCTGCTCAGACCCAAAAGCTCAAGGTATAAATTTTACAATATATACCTCTCAGTGTCCATAATCTAACTCAGTGCATTTTTTTATGTGGAATGTACCAGTCTGTTCACCCGCTTGGAGGTCAAGAGCCTTTGCCGGTGACCTTTGCAGTTCAAATGATGATTGTATTTGTGTATTGCCCACATTGGGGGAAGACAATACCCTTTGCTCACATGGATAATAAATCTCCCACTCCTGCATTCAGACCACAGAGCTCATACAGAGACACTCATTCAGAAGAGGGCTCATATTTCTCTTTGAAAAGCTACATAATGAGATAACTCAGTTGCATAGAATTGCAGCTATTTTAAACAATTAGACTCTTTTCTTTAACATCAAAATAGTAGTACAGAGTTAATATTGTAGTATTGATATTACTTGTACTAGTTTTTTGATGCTGTTACTGCATTTTAGTAAGCTGTGATATGTGCTGTGTAGATTGGGGACCGGATCCTCAGTATCTGTGGAACTCCAGCTGAAGGCATGAGCCACGCACAAGCCGTCTCTCTGCTGAAGAACGCCGCGGGCACAATACAACTGCAGGTCACAACTCACACGGCAGCTCCGTCTCTGTTCCACTTAGATAAGCAGCCGACATTTAGATAACACCTAGATGGATACCTTTGATGCCAGCTTTTGAAGTTCAATAAAGCTTACACACTAAATAATCATGACGTCTGTAAATCAAGGATGAGCTCATGTGTGTGTGTGTGTGTGTGTGTGTGTGTGTGTGTGTGAGGACCTACAGGTGGTAGCGGGAGGTGACACTACTGTTACAGGGCCTTCGTCTCAGGAGCAGGCAACAGGAAGTCTCACTCCGAGCTCCATCTTCCAGGACGACCTTGGGTACAAAGAAACGTTTTAGTGAACAAAACTTTTGTCCACTTATCAATAATTATTCTCTATATATAAAACAGTGTTTGTGTTTCCATTAGCCCTCCTCAGTATAAGACTATCACCTTAGAACGAGGACCGGATGGACTGGGTTTCAGTATAGTGGGAGGGTACGGCAGCCCACACGGAGACCTGCCAATCTATGTAAAGACTGTATTTGGAAAGGTATGCGCACGTTATCTGTTGTTTTTTTAAAGCTTCCCAGGAAATGTGTGTGACAGTGTTGCAGAGTCATTGACCTAACCTTGTGTTTGCTCAGGGTGCAGCAGCTGAAGACGGCCGCCTGAAGCGAGGAGACCAGATCATGGCGGTGAACGGGCAGAGTTTAGAGGGAGTCACTCACGAAGAAGCTGTTGGCATTTTGAAGCGGACCAAAGGAAGCGTCACCCTCACTGTACTCTCATAGATGTGCAAATGAGCTCAGTACATTTAAATCTTTATCAGCTGCACAGTTAGACGATAGAAGACGTGCATGCAGCACAACTCTGCTGTGAAAATATAACCTCCACACTGAAATACAAACAGGCATACACTGATTAGAATGAGGAAGCGTTTTGTGCAGCGTAGCTTTGAACACTGTGATCTGCATTCATATATGTAGGTCTTCCATTTCTGATACAACTAGTATTAAAGATTGAAGATTAGGATTTTTAGTAGTTCATAGTAGAAACTCAATGTACAGTTGAATTGAACATCTCCAGAATGTTTTTATTTTTTATTTTATTCTTTTTGTATTTCTCTGCGGTTTTATGGACACCATTAAGTATTTTGCAGTATTTTAAAAAGACAGAGCAATATTTTACATTTCTATTGAAGTAAAGCTTGTTTTGAGGAGAACTTTACTAATTCAATCATGAAAATGAACAGTTCATAAGATAAACTAAATCAGCTTGATTTTAAATGATCATATAGTTTTGTCCAAGAGTGCATTTTTTGTAATGAAAGCTGGAAGAGAGATATTGTAAATAAGAAGTGTTCTAGAGAGTTTTTTTCTTTGAATTCTTTTTGACCAGATTTATTCACTGAAAACATAGTGCTGCTAAAGCTGATACGGAAGATGTTATGTCCCAGTATTTGGATTTTTGTAAGTATTACTCACTTGATAAAAGTGCACAGAGTTTAATGATCTGCTTCTTTGTAGGTTAAAAAGAACAAATGCTGAGCTTGTCAGAAGGATTATGTAACAGACATGAGCTCATGTTGACCTCGCCCTATGACCAAAGCAGTCGATCGGTGTGTGTAGAGACCAGGGCGTTTGACAAAAAGGTGTGCAGTCTAGCTTTTGAAAATGTTTTCCTTCTCTATATTATAATGTGGCTTTAGTGCTGACTGAAGTGACAGTAGTTTATTCACACATTGAATTAATAAAAGTGACCTTTGGAATCATCCTTCTCTATGTAATTATTTGAAACACTCCTAAGAAATAAAACAAACTAAATGAATTTAAGCTAAATTACACTATAATAGGTAATAGCCTATGTCCTACCTGCTCACAGAGAAGCAGAGTGCTCTTTTTACTTAAGGCTATTTCATTGAGATACATTTTTCTATCCAGGGAATAAAAGACATGTACTGTAGCTGGAGGTCATATTGAAGTGGAGAAAAGAAGTGGTTGAGATTTATAAGAGGAGAATAATAATCAGGCCGTGTTGAGGAGTGGGCATGCTCGGACTTGAAAAGACTCTGTTGTCACTTGAGACTTAATAAAGCCTTGATATAGAGAGCTCTCTGTTAATATGGCATCCCATCTGTCTGCACGCTGACAAGCAGAGCTGCCTCGATGCAGTTAGCCTAAAGTCCAAGTCTTTGGTTTACAGCAAACATGGAGAGGACCAGTTATTAACCAGCCATGTAGGGCATCTGAAGTCTTTTGAGTTATGAGGTCTGGCTTTAGTTCTGATTCAGTGGGCCTAATAAAGCCAGCCTTTTATACTCCTGCCTACTCCTCTGTCGCTCAAAGGTCAGCGCTCACAGTCACCTGCAGCTGCTGCACCCTCGACAGCTGAGCAGCACCTGTTGTTTAAGGGTCTCTTTTGGGGGTGGAGAGGTCACCCTGACTCCCCACCGCTTCTGCAGACACCGGTTGCTTTTTACGCACTTGCCCTTCAGATGTGAGATCAGATGTTGCCACGGCGTCACAGTTAACTTAGTGCAATGTTACATTTCCTTAACATGGTGCCACAAACATCTAAAATAATGAATTGTTAAGATGTCATTCTGGCTTCTTCTTTACTCTATGTAGGCTACAAGGGGGTTTGCAAATATACCCACAAATTCAGACTTGATGAGTCAGTGGACCATTGGCTAACTGGATACTTTTAAAAGCAAAGGATTTCAGTTCTTTCAGGGTTTACTGGACATGAAAGCATTGTTTCTTCTGGATGATATAATGGAAGGAATTTGACCACACAAGTTAACATGCATCGATAGCCGGCTTCAAATGCTTGAACCAGTGCATGCCATTGTCTTGTCAGAGATGGGTTAGCGAGTTTCCTCATCAAAGCATCAGGTTTCCTCATCTGAAGGTATGAGGAACAGAACGCTTCCCAGGAGCTTTGTCTTGTGTAAGAGCTGGCCCTCACAATGATGCACATCCCACTCAACTAAGAAAGTCAACCATAGACAATATCTTCCTTAAAACTCCCAACAGGTGATCGTTTGACATTCTTGCCTTGACTTAGTTGTCAAAAAAGATTACTCAATCACAGTGCACTTCACTTAATCTGCTGAACTGTTTAAAAGTGCTGCAGACAGACTGGGTGTTGGCCGGTGACAACAGAATCAAAACTCACTCGAGACAAATATGTCGAATGCCAACATCGTTTATCATCATCCATGTTGTCATCTTGATAAGAGTTGAGTCATTAAAAAGGCTCATAAGGATTGGAATGTGGGGAAGCTGTTCCATGTGCGGTTTCTTGTTTGTGTCACATCGGGATGAGATGCTGTGAAGAAAATGATTCATGAGAAGCAAACCCAAAAGACTCGGAGCACACACCTGATGACGAGACAAAAAGCATTTGAATGACAAATTCCAGCCAAGCCAGATTTGTTTACTCTGGTTTTACACATCCCACTTAGGCCTCTTCTTTTGGTGACAAACAAAAGCATATCCCTTTTTATAGATTAAAAAAACAACATCTTTGCACATACACATACTTTCCTTCTTTTTTCCAAAACCAAACTTCATATTGTTACAGTGATTTACAGTGAGGTTTTTTTCTCGTAGCTACACTTACTCTTCACCATTCCACGGCTGGAGCACAAAAAAGGGAGTTAACCACACGGTGCACGTGAGATGACATCACCTACGATTGGATTTCCTCCTTACATTTTGCAGAAAGTAGTATGTGTGTGTGTGTGTGTGTGTGTGTGTTTACAGGGTCAACAAAGCACCTGCGCAACACGAGAACCCTAAACATTGACATTAACGTTAACTGTTAAATCTTTAACTTGGGTTATATTACATGTGGCCAACACAAACATGCATCAGACAGCTCTAATGACCCACCTCACACTGTAAACCTCTTCTGCATGGCGTGATGTATGTTTGCCTTTTAGTCACAGCTCCAGGATTACATCACAACAACAGGGCCTTGATAACCTTGTGTCTAATCATGGTTTTATTTTATGATCTGCAGGAAAAGTAATGCGGGTGACGTAGCCCACAGCTCGAGGGTGGAGAGGTCACCTGCGCACTTGCACCTGAGAGCTGCACACGTCTTGACCTTGTGAAAGGAGACGGCCTAGGGGCTGTCTGGCAAATTTTTCAGAGAAATACCACGGGTGCACCCAACCGCACATTGTAAACCTACCTAAGTACTAAAACACACTTTTAGATTTTATCAGGAAGTTTATTGGTCTTTGTGTTCTTTGCAGACTTTAAAGTTTGTTTAAACTTTTGGTATTTTACACTGGAGTCCATTTCAACCCAGTTCAGAATCAGTACTAGTGATTTACTTTTGGGAATTGCATACACAAGGCAAGAATCAACCGTACGTAAGTAACTCCCCTTGTCCAGTACTTCTAAAGATAAAGATCAACATTTTTGTGCTTACCTAAACCAAAACAACTCTGTGCGTCACAATTTAGATCTAAGACTTCCCAAAAAAATATATATAAATATTCAGAAATTAGGTACATGTCCTCTTTCCTACTGTCATTGAGAAATTCCATCATCTTACTCCAATAGGAGACGTGGAAACAGAATGTGTACGTAGCGCTTGGCCAGGCTTTTGTGCTGAACTTTTGATTCATGTTGCACTCCCTGAGGATGACACGTTTAGAGCCACACAATTACAGCCCTGGCTTTAACCTCTGGGCCACCGCTGTATTGACTTTTAAAGTTAGTGTCGGCAGGGATGCCATCTGCTGCTGTCAATACTCCAGTATTCCTTCTGAAAAAACTTTCTGTCATCTTTAATTATGCACATAACAGAATGAATTACTGACGTCATTCACTGATGACTTAACGTTAGCCTATAATTAGCTTTATACTCCAACAATAGCATTTATAGACTCATAAAATAAAGCTCCTGGGGTGGTTATCCTGCATTATTTAAGCAGTACAGCCCAACTTTACAAGTGAGGAGTGACGTGTGGGGCTTTCTTGCAAGCTTCTGTTTTTCAGACAGACTCATAAAAAGTAAGCACAAGGAAGCCAAGTTCAGACAGCTCGTTGTAGAATATCACTTAAAGAATAACTAATTAAATAATTCCATTCTGTGGCTATTCTTTTCTATGATTTCCAACATTTCTCAGACGTATCTCGGCTGTTGCTCCACTTCAGTGTGTGATTTATGAAGATGCCCTGCAGTGTGAGGCAGTGAGGGCGTCTAACTTCCTCCCCAAACGAGACCACAACAGGCTCGACGCAAGCCTCAGCAGCACTTTAAAACATGTTTACACGACCCTGACCAGGTGAACGTCTCCTCTGCTTTTGTAATGCTGCTGTTAGACACGTTTGCAGCTCCACACTCTCCTTATACCTCTGCTGATTTGTTTTTGCCTCTCCTCCCCTGGATTTAGGGCGTTTAAACCAGGCGGAGTTGTATCCTACAGCTATATTGCAAGGTCTGAATATTTTTTCTGTACAAGCTGTCACTTCAGTACAGACCAAATGTGCACTGGATTCCACAGATGGCTATCGAAGAAAGTCATTTAAATGACAGTGTTACAAAGAAACAGTTAGAAAGGTTTTCGAGCATAGAAAAGAACACAAGGCTGCATCTGATTAAATCTGCGAACAAAAACACTGTAGATATATGACAAAGCGCAAAAGTACAGTCAAGTACAGTCAAATGAATGGAAATATGTGTCATTAATGCACTCAGGTAATGTTATGTGTCGTTTCTAAGGCTGAGCAAACTTTACCTAACAATAACTGCCCTTCAGCTACTCATGCAACACTCCTAGTTGTTTGATCAGTAGATGATTCACTCAATGGACTCCTGAGAAAAATGTCAGAGGGAGAAAAGACATTGCTCCATTGTGAACAACCCCGCGAGCTTATACACACTGCTGAAGCTGTTAAGTATTCAGACATGCACAAACCTGTCATCTCCAAGACTTAATTTATGCAATCCTCACATGCTGCCATGTTTATCCACAGCATTTCCTCAGAGAAGGAGACATGTCACTATTAATCATCATTAAATAAAGAATTAAACTGAATTTGTTTTCTAAAATTGCTCAGAGGTTACATTTGATGAGCGCAGAGAGAAATACGATTGCAGCTGTAAAAGTCAGCACCGAGTGCCGAAAGCTGTGGCTAAAGCTGTTATAGATGTATGTCCAAAAAAGATTATAACGAAAACAAAAAAAAAGAAACATTCAAACTTTTGAATTTCTGTGTAACATTGCAGGATACCAAAGACGTCTGGCGACACAAAGATTTATCTAAAGATGAAATGCTGGGAGATAAGCTTTTTGAGAAGTCTCGACACCATGCATCTTTCCTCGCTTTGTTTCAGAAGTAGGTTGAGAGGAATCTTTGCTATGCCGCTTCAATTGCCAAAGATGATCTGAGTCCCAGACATTTCAGAAACTACTAGCAGATAGCATTTTAGCTTTGTTTGATTACTATGTTACAGAAAGAGTGTGACTTAAAGATGGAGAGGAAATCGAAGCTACCGCGGATTCAAATGATGGGCCCTCCACAAAAGGAAATCATCAAGTGCCAGCTGCCATAACAACATAGGGTCAGCTATCAGGCAGGACAAAGTCATGTTAGGGGTCTGACAAGGGATGAGACAACTGGAAACAGACAGCACCATGTCCCTACACTTAGAGCTCAGTCTTCCTCCCCCCCCTGGACAGCACAAGTCTCCCGAGTCCTATCAGTAACAGGCTGCTAAGAAGCTTTACTCCGCCTGCCAGCACAAAGGTTAGTCTGTTGGTCCGCAGAGGCATCCCAGGAGTCAGCCGAGACAGGTGGCTATCCCCCACGGGGTATGGAGGTGGGGGCTGGGACGCGGCGTTGGGAGTAATCAGAGACAAGTCAAGACAAAAGCGTGGTGTTATTTTAGCAGGATGGGTTTTCCAACTGTTGAATGTCTGGGGTTAAATGTTTGATGCCGACGCTCACCAAGTAGATTGAGATTGGGCCTGACTTTAATTTAAACCTTCTTAAATTACACCTAGGCAGGGGCCATCCAAATCTCACTTGTGTTTTCACCAAATGAAGGGCTTTTAAGAGTGTGCCAAGAAAATCGTTGCCAGTTTAGCATTCTAATCTCCCCTCCTCTCCGGATATTAGAAGTTCTGAACTCATAGACCAAACTCTGAAGTGAAATATTCTGGGTCCAATTTCCCAAGTTTGGAGATTTTTGTGGTTTGAACTCATGTGACCCCAGAAGCTTTTTTTCTTATCTGTCAAAACAAGCTGGCAGAAAAGAAGGATTTTATGGTGGGTTGACATCAGAAGTGAACCGTGAACTGCAATCTTTGTGTCAAGGGGAGAAGACAAGAAAGGATCTGTTTCGGCAGGGTGTCAAATCAGAGTTGTTGAGACACATGCGGTAGAGAAATGTACAAAATCTACTGTTGATGATGTTGGAAAGTTAAGGATATCAAAATAGACAAGGATGAAAAGGATAGTTTTACCGAGACATTTTGTACATCAGTCTCCGGAGAGTGAGTGGTCTTTCCCGACAATGACAGTGATGGTTGGAAGACTCGTTTTCTCAAGAGGATCATGTCTCATAAAGAATGAGGCTTTATGAGGGTGCACAAACAGGACAGACAAGAGGGATGAAGTCTTGAAAACAAACACAAATACTTCGTCCAAATGACTTTCATTGCAGTGTCATCTCTGTGACTGTTCTTGACCTCTATGGGTCAGTCAATTGTCTCGCTTGACTATTGACCGCAAGCTGCCCCTGTGTGACCTGACGGAGGGTCCAGGGGATAACAAAGCAGTGCCGGACGACGGGGGAAGCATTTAACTGAAGTGTGTTTGCGAAATGACCAGAGGCCTCCGTTCTCTCCCCTGAAGTCATCTTGTTGCCAGGAAACCCTTTAAAAAAAAGGCAGTTCTGACCTTTGGGCTTCATTTTGCTGAGAAGTTTTCACATGGCTCAGTTCAAGCAGAGAAATACGCATTTACTCAGCAACTTTTTTCTAATGTAACACAAGAATTTCAATTAACGTAGTCAACACAAAAGTAAATAGATTAAAGTATATCATAAACTCTTCATGGTGAATAGAAGAAGGTGCTTCTGTAGATGAACATTTGATATTAAATACAGCCACTAAAAAGCTTCCTGGACAAGACAAAAAGAGTAAAAGGGAGTGAAAAGGCAAGGGATCAAATGGACTAGAGTTTGTTTTGTTCTCTCCACTGTATCAGCCGGAAAGTTCCTGTCTGATGTAGGCTCCTGGTAAATCTCCACAAGCTCAATGGCTCTGTTAGTGGTATGGTCAGAAAAGAGACATCAAAACCAGATGGGGTGCCATGGGGTACTGGACAGAGGCCAAGAGACGGACAAGGTAATGATTATGGAACAGGGAGGAGGAGATATTCAGTTATTTAAATGAAGGAGTTATAGAAATATCTATTTAGGCGAGAGTACATACTGACATTATCGATGGGCACAGAGTAAAACAGGGTCTACAGGTTTGATGACTCATTTATACAACCGTTAAAGGTCTTCAGCCAATTTACACCTTGAAAATTACTTACACGGGTGCAAACTATGTAAATATATATTTTATTATTATCAATTTATTTTTGTTAGCCACTGTTAGAGGCAGGAGGTTAGCATCACTAACTGGATATTATAGCATGTTATGTTGTTGGTGGGAGAAACCAGAGTACCTGCAAACTCTAAATGTTTATAGAGGTTAAAAAACAACAGTATGTACTATGTACTGTGAGTGGAATGCGGTCTATCCGGTCTGTTGGGCAAGATGTACTCAGTCTGGACACTTTATCTATTTGGTTTTCTCATGATTTGAGAGTCTAAAGGGTGATTCCAGTAAATCCTAGCAGAGTACACTGATATTTGCACTGAAGGTTAGTTCACATAACAACGGTCACCAAGATTTTCAAGAGTATCTAAAGCTTGGCAGATGCCCGGTTTTCCTGAAGTATGACCTAAAGTGTCGATTTAGGTAATTTATGTAATAAACAATGAGATACATACATGGTGAGACTAGACACTGACTAGCAGCAGTGCACAATTTTTGAAAAAGGGTGTAGCATTAGAATTATGGCAAACCTTGACAATCATTAAGCATTTTTTCCTAGACGAAACAAGATATTTGTGGACAGAACTTATTAAGTTTTCCACAGCTTCATAAATCTCACCAACATGGGGCTCAGCATGTCTGGAAATGTAATAAAGCCAGCACAGCGGAGCTAATGTGCTACATCCATCACCAATATTACTAAGCAGAAAGCACAAAGCCATAACATTGTTCAGTTCGATCAAATTTGGTCTAAGTTTAAAGCACTGTTTTATGTAAAGGTGATGGAAAACTCTACAACAAAGTACAAGTCTTTACAGACAGAAAGCCACTAGGGTGCGTTTTACTCAGTGGCTTCCTGAATGAGGAGTTCACTCTGGTTAGCTCTTTTGATAAACCCCCAGCAGAGCCTGTATCCTCAGTGGTTCGCGTGGTGAGTTTCCCTGTATAAATACTAGAAGGGTATTGGTTTCCCTGTATCTTGTGGCACAAGCCCAATCCTGGTGTCTAAATGTTTAATGAGTGACTGTGAAAGCTTGTGTGTTGAGTGTAATAGAATGGATAAAGAAAAAAAAATGTTCCCTCCCAAACCTAAAAGGCTGTGTAAGCTCATTTGTTTGCTTTCCACAACCCCTCAAAAGGTCATTGACCCTGAGAAAAGCAACTGGCAAAATTTGACAAGTTCAAATGTAATGTACACTCATTTACTTCATGCTCTCAAGTTACATAAGGGTGCACTGTATGAGAAAAAAAAACCTCAAACCCCCAGGCAGAAGCTAAATTATCCTTGACTATTTAGTATTTTCTCCTAAATGAGACTGGGTAGTTTAGTGAAAGACACCTCTTGTCCTCGGCACAAAGCCTGTGTCAACTGACCCTCCCTTTCATGTAGAAATGTACACTTATAAGGCTGGAGTGAGTTCAAGCGTAGTGTACCATGTTAAGTCCCTGGAATTTTGACTCATTATGCCATCAACCTGCACAACCTGTTCTGTACATCCAATTACTTTGAGGCCACTAACTCCAGTCTTTTCACCTCAAAGGAAAAACACACACATCAGTCATAACACGTTTACATTTGTTACAACATGAATGTTTGTACTTTTGTGTGTGTTTTAATTGAGCTGCTGACACGGCGGTCATGAAGATACTTCCTTGTCTTTGGTTCAGTGGCCTCGGCCTGGTTCAGCTTGACAGGGAGCTTAAGCTGTCTAAAGCTTTTGGGAGGTAGCGATAAGAAAAGGCAGCATAAACCAAATAAAGCTGCTTTGCTGTTGGAGTGGGACAAAGTTCTTAATGCAACTGGATAAAGTGATTATATCTGTCTAGAGCTAATGCAACTTTAAAAGTGCCATTTATTGTCTAATCTGGCGTGTTTCAAATTAATAATAGTGGGAAATCCAAATAGGAAATCCTTCAAACAGGCATGTCAGTTTGAAAATAATTTTTAAAAAGACACGGTTATTTAGCTCTAGATACAAAATATTTGTTGAACACAAATTCATCTTTTGGAGTCGGGTTGTTGTTGTTGAAGATCCGATGAGGAACTACTTGCGTACTATGCCCTGTTGTCACTGAATAAATTTGCAAACCAAAGAGGCCCCGCTTCTCATCTTTCCCATAACAACCTTTTCAGAGTAGACTGTCTGGAACTTCAATTACGGACAGGAACGATAAGAAGCAAACCGAAGGAAAACATAAATATCATGACACCGTGACATATACTGCATGAATGGCATTTTCATTCTATTCCCGTCTTAATTTTTCTTTTGCAGTTCTCACAAATGATTCCAGAAATTGTGCTGGAAAAACATTTTGTTTCTCGAGATCCAATCGGTAATATACAATGTTATAACACACTCGGTGCATGTCTTTGGTCCAGAATGTGACAGTCAAAACAAAAACGTGGCTAAAATCTGTTTGATCTGTCTGTGCCACATTGCACAAGGAAATAGGATTATATGATTATGATTATAAGTGGAAAGAGCAATGCTGTTCAGTTTCCATCTCATTAAGAACCCTAATGTAGCTGGCTATTAATTAAGTGTGTTATAAACTGTTACTTAGTAATAAACGACAACACAAGCACTTACAGTAAATCGTCATATATTATTTCATTTTCACAACAAAATACCACAAATTTAAAAACAGACCGCAAATGTACAAATATTATTAAAAAACAAAAATAAAAGACAAGTTTTTCAGACGTCATTGTTTAAGTCTTATTCAAACTTCTTGACGAGAAAACGCTAGCTTTAATGTGCCCGCAGTTGTCAAGTCGCCGACATGGTGTAAACTGGTTTCTCTCAGACTAAATTTAACTATGAGACAATCAAATTCATTTCAGTCAAGCTTTCAATGTGCAGCCAATATCTTAATTGTCAGACTGTGTGTGGCTTAGCTTCAGTCAGAAGAACAGTAACTGGTGTTTAAAATTTGTTAAGTGCACTATTCTACTCTCTTAAATCGTCCGATTGTGGTCATCCTCATGCAAGGTTCAAACTGTTTTTCCCTAATAAAGCAGGCTGTGATTTTGATTTTACTAAGACAAAGTCGTTGAGGTATTTTAACAGCTAAAGAATGTACAAGCCTTGACTTTATAATAAATACTACAATTGCGCTAGTACCTTTTTGGTTTAATTATCTGCATGAGAAAACAATAAGACACAAAGTATGATGCATTTTCACTCGTGGTGTGATAGAACCACAAACGGCATTAAAAATAATTTCAAGTTAAAAGATTAAACAGCAAACTGGCAGATGGTATAGTAAAAAATGTATGTGGTTAAAAACTGACTTCTCTTTAACCATTGTCTTTCTTTTTAAAGGTTTCTGAACACTATCCAAAGCAGTAGTATTCATCTGACTCCACCCTGAGTTTCAATGGGGATTTGCTGAACGCGTCGCCATTGATTACAGTTTTTTCCACAAAACAGTTGAGGTCCGTGGGTGAGGGATCATCTGGGATGTCCTCGGCGAGAGTGTCCAGGTAGCTACCGACTGACAGGCTGTCTAGCTCGTCGCTGTTGGCATCGTTCAGACTGTTGAAGCTGCCCCTCAACGAGCTGCCTTCCTGGCTGTCCGACAGGCTGTACAAACTGCCCGACAGGCTGCCATCTTGGCTTGCAATGCCCCCTTTGTCTTCCATCATCCAACGAATCGATTCAATGCCTTCGTTGATTGACATGAGCTGCTGCATTAGTTTTACGTCAATGGCGCGCAGATGTGCCTGTAATAAAACAAACACAGACATCATTTAGTGCAATTACGAAGGAGCACAAATAAACTGCACATAAAAATATGCACATGATTAGCACATAATGTTTAAAGAATGTTTTAATGCAACTGGGAATTTTTAATGCTAGCATTCTTTTCTCATGGCTCACACAATGGGCTGTTTCTCACAGACTTTCTTGTGGACAAAAGGAACAGGAACTTGTATTATTCTAGTAACAGCGCAGTCAGGAAGCAGTTTGCATCCATCCGGGGTTCTAAATGATTTGTGGACTCACTACACAGTACTGCCATTGACTAAGCTCTCCCATGACAACTGCTGCATTGACTGCAGTTAGTAATGGCCAGTCTAGGGAGTCCTTCAAAGGTATTCCCCTGCATCATTGCTGACAAACGCTTAGTCAAAATGAAAAATGGCAAACAGACAGTTGTTGGGAACCTGTCACAGTCAAACTGCATGACAAGGGTGGTGTGGTGTTTCAGACAGCTGGCCTGACACAAAAAGGCTTTTCTTTGGACACGGCCACAGTGTTGATGGTGTGTTTGCTTAGAGCAGAACCGCCTGCTTTAAACACACAGAAGCACATGGAGTCATTCTGGAATATTAGCCCAAACTGCTGCCTGCACTGTAATAATGAATTATCATTTTTTTCAGATGAACTACCTGCATCACATAATGTACAGTTTGATAGACTAAATACAACATTGGGGTAACTTAGACAAACCATTTTTACTATTCTAGAAAACACACTGAGAACAGGCTCAGTGTAAAGTGTGAACCTTCTGACCGTGATATGGATAATAGGCAACTCTTTAAGACACTGGGTCAACTTGGCCATCTGCTCAGTCATCCTAATACCCTCCTTGAGCTACTAAAAAATGTGGGTTTGCTGCTTAAGCTGAAACCAGGACTAAAGTTCTTAATTTAAATGTGTATAAGCAGGTAAAGTAGTGTATTAGTAATTACCACGTGACATTTGGATTTGACAGTGAACTCTGAATAACAGCAGGGAGCTCAATGCTCCAAATGAAGAAGGGGCCGGTCAGGTAAAGGTATGCTGTCTGTTTGTGGAAGGAAGGTGTGTACAGCTCTGTCAGCCACTAAACACTTTCGCAGCTCATTGAGACACTGGCCAACACTATTTTTGCATTTAACAACTACCGTGTAGCCTACTTGCTGCTTTACACGATCCATATCCATTTCCTGTGTATTTAGGGTAAATGCAGAGATCTTATTAATAAATAAACATGAACATTGCCTTACTTCAGCTAACAGGCTTACTTACTTGATGACAAGACATATGCATTTTTATATAATTTGAATACATATGTGCATTTGAAGCAGACTGACTCACCATCTCTTGCTTTAAAAACAGCATCTTGCTCTCTAGTCTTTTAAAGTCCGTCGATTTTCCACAGAACTTGGAATTCGCTGAACGCGGTGCCTTGTCGTGGTGCTTTCCTCCAACAAGTGAACGAATGAGACTCTCTGGCACTTTTCGACCCAACTTTGTCTCTAAATCCTTCAACTCTGGTAAAACATTGTTGTCCTTGTCCATGGCTGACTGGTGATGATGACAGACTTAAATAATTCAGGTATTCCCAGTTGGGGTCGGACTAGGCAAACCCGCGGAAGAGTTGTTTAACTGAGGTAAAAGTCAGTAACTTAGGCTTTAAAAGTAGCGTTTAGTCTGTCCTCTTCTTCATTCAAGCGTCTGACTGAACAATTTGTTCAAGTCAAAACACTGGCATTATACATTACCTCATCGCGAGACCTCCCACTCGCGCTTCTGACCAGTAGCTCCACTGTTTAATCAGAGCCCGCTCCCCGTGGCCCCGCCCACCAGGAAACGTCCTTTGAAACGTGACACCTGACGCACAAGGGGGAGGCAGGCGTGAGGCCCACGGAGACACACGAGCCGCATTGTGTGAAGGCAAAACATTTAATGATAGGAATCAGAACAAAAACAGAACAAAACACTTTTAGGTTTATCAAAAAGGAACAGAAAGATTGAAATAATAGAGATGAGTCAGGAAGAGTAAAAAAAAAATAAAATAAGCAGAATCATGACAATATACAGTTTTCGCAATTCAGTCCATAATAAACTTCTTTTATATGAGCGGGTTTAATTTATTATTATTTATAATAATATTATTATTATTATACACAACGCATACAATCTCAAGTGAATATCTGCCTCTGCTTTAGACAAGGCTTCAGAGATTAGAGTGCACCCCCCTGTGGGTGTTAAGGCTTTATTACACAGGCATAATATTTTACAAACTAATGAAGGATTCATCGTGTAGTTTTGTGCAATCAATGTATTCCATAAATGTGCATTTAATAAGATAGATATGAATCTATTTTAAACTCTCAAATGCTTAACACACTGCAGAGGGCTCAAAACACCCAAAACATTTCTGTATTTTAAAGGCCTGACCAGACCCTGACATTAGCACCCTCTGGTGGTCACTCTAAAATAATTTCTGCAAACCTTAATTGTTGGAAAGAATTTACACAATGTACCAGTATTGTTCTTTTGACAACAAGTTATAAATAGTACATCATTTTTTTCTCATATTGCAGTAGGCCTAAGCTTGTACACGCACTTTTAAGCACACTTTATCTGCATAGCTGTTTTTGTAAAACTTGAAAGTACAGTGAAGGCACATGTGATAATAAAACAAATGTGTTAAACAACAGACTGGCTTTTGACATCATCATAACGTTGGTACTGATCCCCGAGCAGAGGCTGGTGGCCCTCCATCTTGTGGGACCTGGCACGCACTGCACATGTACTGGCAGCAAAGATGACAGCAACAATCACAAGAGCGGCAACTATCGCTATGGTGATGATTTCAGTCATGGTGAAAGGTTGAGCTAGTGGGAAGAGTAAACAGTTTATCAATCACTGTTAAGCATTTAATGATTTTAACAGAAGACTATTATTGAAATGAACTAGAGGAAGTTACCCGGCCAGTCAGCGTCATAAGTGTAACCCAGATTTTCAGGAGCTGTGACAAACATCTCAGCGTTAGTCACTGGGGGCCAGAAAGGCACCATGTTGTAACCTCGGTTGTGACCAATGGGAGCATTTGCTTCTGGATACACCGCTGCATCTGTTAGGAAACACATAGACCACACCAGCAATTATGGTATCTGTCTATAAAAAGTGTAATCATGCATTAAATCAGGAGAAATCTGTGTTGTTTTATATGTTTAAAGTTTAAACACCTGGGCTGTGTCTCCTCAACCATTCATCAAAGATGGCATCTGTGTAGGTGTGCAGCAGGACAAAGATTGGGTCATTGGGTGAGAGGTGGGTCTGTCCTCCCGTCCCATTCAGGAACAGATGGGCCAGGTTATGAAGGCTCCTCACCACAGGGTCATAGTTGCCTTGGGGGGCACTGTAGCCTGCCAAAATACATTAAAATGAGGCAGTTATGAGGCTGTTGGCGGAAAGACAGGGAGAGAGATCCTTGTAGGAATGGCCCAGTCACCTTCAATTGTGTTCCTGAAGCTTTCAGAGGAGGTGGAGTAGTAGGGAGGTGTGTCAAAAATGTTAACCTGCAGGCAGTCTGCTACATCCTGGGGCTCTGGGAGGCGCTGCACCATGGGACGGTTGACATTTCCTGCTGGGTTCCTCCTGATGGGAGAGGTCTCTGTGCCTAAAGAGAGTCAGTAATATTCATTAGTAACAACTACTCAAGAGTCTTTTTGACGTGAGTACAATAGTCTTACTGTTGCAGATGGTTCCCAGTGTGTCATAGTCCTCCACGCTCTCACAGATCACCCTCCACTGGGAGAATACAGAGTTTGCACTGAGACTATTGTCTTCAAAGCTGCTCCTGGCCCCCATCAGATCATCTGTGCAAATGTCACATGTGCTGCCCCCGATGGCAAAGTTCCAGTAGGGCAGGGCGAATGACGGGTCTTGCAACATGTCCTAATGATCACAAAATAATCCACGTTAACTAAACTTTTCATTGATTTTAAGTCAGATTAAATGAAAGCACAAGATAGATCTTCTTGGTTGTATTGCGCAAATGTATTCTAACCTCCTACAAAAATGTCAAAAAGTCAAAAAGTTTGATAAAACCATATTTTTTAAAAGGCGAAATAAACTGCACAAGGAGGTGGCAAGATATGTGCTATGCATAAATACATATGCAATATTTTAAAACAACTTCAGTTACAGGCATTTTATAACAGTCCTGAGGCATGTAGACATTCGGTTAAGATAGTGCCAGTGGAGTTATAAAGTTTGATTTATGTAAAAAAAAAAAAATATCTCTGAATTTTGAATACTAAAAACAAAATATTTGCAAGATCTGTGTCTAAACAGGCATTAATATTGTTTGAATAATATAAAATAATCCAAGCATTAAGTCAAGTGAGTCCATGAAAGGATTCTCTAATTGTGTTGCTTTTCCAATTTATCACGCATTACACGCAGTTATTGGCATAGGGCTGTGTACTCTACAGTGGCCTGTGTGAGTGCTCTTATCTCTGGGATCGATCTTATCTACCCACAAAAGGCTTACCCAATCACATTCTCATCGCCTATAATGCTGTGAAAGTTTTTTTTTTTCTACTTTAATCACCTCCACAGTAGTAGCAGTGTGCTCTCACCTGCATGTCACGTTCCAGCTGCAGGAGGTGGTACCTGTGCCAAGTCAGGAACCCAGGCCCCTCGTGGGAGAAGTCCACTCCTCCAAAACTGGCCTGCCCTGGACCCAGAAAAGTCTTGCTCACTGAGTAATAGTGAGTCCACACAAAGTAGTTGTAAATTGTGATGTTCTCAAACTGCATGCTGCTTCCATCAGGTCCGAAGATCTCCTCGAAACGCCTCGTGGCAATCACCAGGTCAGGATGCACCGTGCGTTTGGCCTGGTCCAGTGCATTCACAAAGGCACGTTTCTCCTCTGCGCTGAGCTGCATCACATTTCTTCTTACTGAGGATTAGAGGATTTACTTGGTCATTGTGGGCTAATTAGGCACAACTGTTTAATGAGTCTCACATTTGACACTTTTTGTACATGCTTTGGCTGACAAGAATCAAATATAGGCCTATACTTCAAAGTTAATTGAAATTAAAATAGTTGCAAGTTGATTATGATTATGCAATGCCCTTTGTTATAGACACAGTGCACCACAGTCAAATCTAGAAAACTAATGCTGCCTTCAGCTTCATAGCCAATAATGAAGAACGAATATGTGTTGAATTAAATGTGCTGCGATTCAATTAGCAGACGCTACGTTAACCATTAGTGACTCAGTATATTAACAAAGTAAACCGTGGAATTGATGCGTACCAACAGACACCTGCTGGTCACAGTTGGCTCCGGTCCAGCCGTGTCTGCAGCGGCCGCAGTTGTAGCCGCTTAAGTTGCCGTTACACTGACACGTCCTGTTGAAAAAGCGCACGGGCCATCTCTCTCTGTCGTCGCGTCCGTCATGAGGATACTGTGGGCCGTGTGGGCGCGCATCCGCCGTGATAGAGCGGCACTGTCCGCGGCCTGCGCTCGCGCCGCACGGGTCATTGTCGAGTCCTGGCGGGGACGGACAGCACTGGCCGGTCCTGAGAGCCTCTGGTGTGACGCACTCCCTGGGGAACTGCGCGCTCACTGGCAGCAAAGCGCTCGACAAAAGCAAAAAGACGCACCGCAGCATTGTACAATTAGGCTAATATAAAAAAAAGTTTAAACCACAAATGACCTTTAGTATGCCGTTAGCTCACAGGCATCACAAACAAATCAGTGCAGTAATAGCTGGTTCTTCGCAGTGTCCCCAAGCAGGGCCCTGTTTTCGATTTCCTCCCAAACCACTGAAGCGTCAGCCTTAAATAGCGGATTAGCGCATGACTCCCCGGATTTTCAGACTCCCGCGTGATCCCATCACACAACATCATATTTCTTACTGGGGATGAGGCAAAGCAGCCAATGTGATCCGGTCATGCACACCATTATTCTCTTCAACAAAAGTTTGTACTGCACCCACCACTGAACTATATCAGAGCTAAAACTTAAACGAACCTTTAAATTCACTTTATTTGATAATGACCAATCCACAAAACTATAAAGTAGTGGAATCATAATAAAACATTTTAAACTTGTTTTGATTAAGTATTGTAACTGTTTTATTCAACTCAATAGAGGTCAGTCTTTAGTGTGTGATAGTGTCATCAAAAGCCTTAAAGCTTTATTTAAAACACATCATATTTCTGGTTATTTTACATTCTCTGAAGCCCATCACTCCACCTCGGCTCCAAGGCCCCACCTCAAGGCTGTGAGTGCTGTGGGAGCATGTGAGGCCCAGTGTACTGCAAAGGATACTGAGCTCTCTTGATGTGTAGGCTACAATTGTAAATCTGTGGTTAATCCTTATCTCAGTGTCAAACAGTGACACTGAGATAAAACACTGTGGCTGAAGAGTTCCAATGTTCATAAAATAAATTATTGTAATAAAAATAAAAAGCATTTAATGATGACTGAGATAATGTTAGCAGTCTTGAGGCAGTGACTCCAAGTAAAAATTTAGAGAATGACAACACAAGTGTTTGAGCATGTTATTGTAGATTTGATGAGATGGACAATGTCTTCCAAACCCATCAGTAATCAGAACTTAGTTATCAGGTTAAACACTAGCTTTTGTGCAAGCTACCATTTTCTTATGTTTATGCTAATGACACGCATCAGTACACGGAACACAACTGAGTGAGCAGTGGAAAGGAGGCATCAGGTGTGTTTAATTATGACCTTGTGTAATCACTTTTGTTTATGAGCTTCCTGTCCGACATTAATTGTGATTCTCCCTCCTGGGGCTCTCCAGGGTGAGAGCCAAGTGTTTTCTGTTCTGCAGGTAAAAGAAACAAAGAGCTTTGATTAGTTTCAATAGAACCGACAATACCACTGGCTAAACCTTGATTAGTTTGGTGTGCACCGACTACAACCTCGAGACATTCTTAATTTCTGCAATGTTATTGTTGACCGAATGTGAAGGAGGCAGAATCTAGGCCACGATCTGTTCATAAACTCCCATAATCCACTGCAGAGTCTGCGTAATAGGTTATAGAGAGGGCACTGGCTTTTTAGCAGCATTCAATGATATTCAGGGAAATCAAATACTTCTGGAAGATTGACAGGCACGAAGCAATAAGTTAAAAACACTTAAGTGGCCTTCGAAAAAACTCAATACTGTTATCACAGAAAGATACTTGGTGCACACTGAAATATTTATATTTACTGTCAATCATTGGATTATTAAACTTTTTATTACCAGGAATGAATGAATGAATGAATGAAGGTAGATCCAGTACTGAAGACCATTGCTTAAAAAAAATAAAATGGCGGTTAATAGATAAATCCGAAAGCCAAAACAATAAAAGTTTAATGGACCAATCAAGTAGTGTCATTTTCATCACAGAAATTAAGAATCAAATCATAATTGACAGATACAAATCATGACAATTAGAGAGCAGCATTTCCAGAACTGGTAGCTGGCTCTGGTGTCGAACGGTGCACCTTCCCTGACTGCAAGGCTAAGATTCCTAACCCAGTCACATGTGCTTCACGTTGGTTAGCATAATTCCTGCCTGGATGTATCGTCTCATAATTGGGGCGTGCCTGTGAGGATTACAGACCGCTAAGCACTAAAGCTCCTTCTCATGAAGTTCGTTTGAAAATACATTCCTGTTGTCTGAAAGCTCCCATGTTCATTGTGTGAACTATGGCAGGAGGCCTTCAATGACCGAGGTTATTAGCCACCAGTTGTCTGGAGACTGCTTTTGACTCCTTTTTTAAAAAAAAAAAACTCTAAAGAGCAGTTCCCATCAATTATGTTGACCTAGAGACTTATAAATGAAATTTACTTTGATTTATAACCGAATGAAGCGATTAATAATTCAAAGCTATTGAGCTGTAAATGCACTGCGGAGATTTTAAGGTCACATTACAGCAGAGGAGGAGCCACATTTTTTATCATTGTCTACGGAATAAGAAGCTTTTATGTTTACTATGTCTTCAACCGGTACTGTCCATACAAAAAAGATGAAAAAAGAGCTAATTAAAATGCTTTAAATACAGGAAGCTGCTATGGTCTTGATATTCCATTTAAAAAAAAGATAAAATGCAAAAATAGCACGCATACAATCACCTACAAAGATTACCATTAGTCAAAAACTGGCTAACATTTGACAAAATGGTGCCAGAGCATCTGCTGTATAAAGTCCCGTGACCACTCAGCCGACATTGCCCCCCTCCTCTATTGCCCCGGTTGCCATTCAGCCGGTGTGTGCTCATGCCTGTGCATGTGTGTGAATAAACCCTGGGCAGAGTAGAGCCTGCATCATGTGAGAAGATGTGACTTGAGCTTACACTGTTAATCCTTTGCCTGTGGTAAAAAAAAAAAAAAAGAAAAAAGAAAAGATGGCCCAGCGGGAGTCATTAGAAAGCAGCTATGTGAGGTGTTCTTATGACTCCCTACCCCGTACATCTCCCCCTTTTGTCATTTGTTACACTTTTTCATCAATATCTGTGACATTTTACCTCATATGTTTGTCGTGACAGGTAAAACACCAATAACTTTTTAATGCTGCCAAATAAAAAAAAAACAGCTGACTCTATTTCTTCAATTAAAAACCTTATCTTAAGTTCACATCCTGACAGAGAATGGGTTGAATAAATGTCTGTCTGCTCTCGTGGCGCATGACTAAAGCCCTGAGGGTGTATGGGCAGAGGTGTGTGAGTGTGTTATCTGCTTTCCCATTCACCACGATGCGTATAAAACTTTCCTATTTATGCCTTGCAGAACTTTCTTTTTTGCAAGATGTTCTGACTGCGGAGAATATGTAGGAACTCTGATACAAAAAGATGGATGTGATATCTAGCCGTTGCAAGTTCAAAGCAGAAAACAATGATCACATACATTTCGAGGACCATATATTTGTGGATAAGAAATCAGTTTGGGCATTTGAATAGAAAATCTAATTAAGTTTCCAATTGAAAAAGGAAGGAGGCAGTGCAGTTCTGAAGTAAAGTACAAAGGCCAAAAACAAGGGGGGTTTCTGTGATAAGCATATTTACAGACACAGACTTTAACGTCTGAATAATTCCTAATAATGACTAGCTCATCAGCTGCAACAACAGTGTACTACACAACCAAACCAACAGATTTTACACTTAAACTAAACAATGAATTCACTCTTTTACAGTAAAATATAACCTTACCAGCATTTGAGCAGGAACTGTATGATGTAATGCATCACAAAGAACAGCAGATGGCAGTGAAGGCTAATGAAAAAAAAGAAACACAAGCTGAATCTTTTATATTCTTTCGGTTTGGACCATGACAGACTCTATTTCATAGTCACAACCCATATAATAAAATAAATTCACAATCATAGTATTACTAATTTGGTCGTGAAAATGTGCTTGACAGTATCTAAGATTCAAACAGCTTAGCTCAGCTTCTCTTTTTCTACAGTATTTTTTTGAAAAACAAACTTAACCTAAAGTTTTGATCAACTGTTTAGAACTAGATTTGCTAAAAAGTGGTGCCAATATCTTCATTTAAACTTGCAGGCTTCAGGCTATCAATTATGCTAAATGAAGAAAAGAGTGAAAGTGCTCCCCGATGAGCCAGTTTACCATTTCTACTTCTTCATCCCTTCTGCAGAAAGTACAGAATCAGCATTTTAAAACGTGAGAAGGAGAACACTTCATTTGTTCCGCCAGCAAACTCAGAATGGAGTGCCAGCTTGTGGTAGACTGACACACTGATGAACAGCACAAGTTAGTCTCTCAAATGAAGGCCTCTGCAAATATCGGAATACTGTCTACTTAGCGCACGCCCCAGCATCCTAAATCTGCTGCTTTCCAATACCAAAGCACTTCCGGTGATTTACATAGCGATCATTTAAAACTGCTGGGGTGCCACGACCGGGCGTTAGCAATAAAACTCAGAGATCTACCGCCCAGACTGCTGCTACCACTTGATTGCTTTTTAACAGTCATTAGTCTTGCAGAGGCCTCTTGAAAGGGCATCACTTTTAGAGTCAGTCCTTTTGCACTAGTCCACTGATTTTTTTCCACTGATGTATGAAATCAAGGCAGGATATTGGCAGGTACAGTAAACGAGCGAGGTGCAGCTGCAAATGCTTGCCGGAGCCGGCGGTATCACACATCACGGCAGACAGCAGAGGTAATTAGTGAGGAATCGCAGACTTGCTCCGGGATGTGGAGAGGGAAACAGCTGGGTTGAGCGGCAGTGCCAGCCTCAGCCAATTAAAACGCGCCACACAAGTGGATGATGACAGCGGTGGAGGTTAAGATGGAGCATGCTCCTTGTTAGGCTAGTAAAGAAACACAGCATTTCCCAAGCAAGCTTTGTTTGGGAAAGGAAACAATAAGGATTCTGGGACTATGTGGGGGGAATTACTGAGGCCATACAAGTCCTCAAGAACATGTAACCATTACGACGTTTGTATAAGAGTTATATATGTAGTTTAGGCCTTGTTTGTTCCTTCTGTCCATCTATCCATCCATCCATCCATCCATCCAAAGACATAGGTGAGTCTAAATTGCACATAGTGAATGAATATGAGAGAGAGACTGTGTCATGGCTGGGATAGGCTCCAGGGACCCGTAAGAGAATCAGGTAGAAAATGAATGGATGCTATGAAGACAAAGGATTTTGATGTTATAGAGACACAAATCTAGACTTTAGTACGAGTAGTGTGCTTTACTTACAGAGTGAAAAGACTTCCTGATTTGCCAAAAGACTGGCTTCTAATGACGTACAGTAGGTGCTGCATATGCTGAGTTATTCCTCGTGGTTCAGCTGACAGTGTGGGAGGATGAGAGCGGAGCACTGATGTGGGAAAACTTCCACAGATGCAAGTGTATCATCTGTCAGGGCGAGGCAACCGTGATGAACAATAAGATGAAGCCACAATGAGCCCCTGACGCCATTCCGTAAAGCAACGCCGAGGTCTGTACCCCTCGATCAGAGCTTCACTCCTGCTTTGACACATGAGGGGATGAAAGTTTCACAGCACACGTCAACTTTTAGCCACATGCTTCTCTGTGCCCACACTGAATAAACTTCTCCTTGTGAGTATGCAGTGTGAAGAGTTTCTGACTTGAAATTAATTCAGAAGAACTTTGGAAAAAAGATGAGCATTTGGAAAATAGAAGCGCTAATTCAAAGGGAGTGGAAGGCGATAATGATATCCCGGTGTGGGACATGAGGAAACACACGGTGATGCAAGATCAGACGACTAAGCATCGTCTAATGAGACAAAGTAAAAAAAAAAAAGAAAAGAAAAGGATTCTCTTAACAGACAACACTGGGTTATAAAAATACTTGTGTCAGACTGGATATGACAAGTTACATATTGAGTTCGTCTGTCCAAGAAATGATGAGACAAACCAAAAAGCCCATCTTCTCATGGACATTCCTGGTTCTCTCGTCCGCTCCTGAACACATTTCACCTGCCACAATCTCCCTGAGCCTTGTTCGACTCATTTATTAGCAGTCCATTATGTCACGTAGCCAAATGTGTTTCATTTGTTATGTGTGCCAGGGTGACAAAGGTGAAAATGTTCTTGCTAATTTAATGCCTATTGAGACAGAAAATTGGATCTACTTCAGGGAGCCATGATGAGCGTCGCAAAGCCCGACTTGCCAATTTCTACCCAAGATTAATTAAAATGAAATCTCCCTGGGACCTATGACAGTTGCCTATCTCCTGTACATATTTCTTCATAATTGGAATCGTACTTGGTCTCTGGAGGTAGGAGGGCTTCCCAGGACGATTTTGCGAAGCCATTAGGGATTCACTGAGGTGTGTGTCAGGAAAGGCCCAATTGTATTTGAGGAAAAAAAAGTTAAGCATGATAACGGAAAAAGGAGAATGTCTCATTTCTGCAAGCAAGAGGATTTAAATGAGTTACTGTACGTTTTTGGTTTTGGCAGGGTAGAAGGCAATAATGGGAAAGCCCACTTCCCTCGAGCACAGTGGACAAAAGCAGCAGACAGGCGTAGCGAGGCAAAAACTCACTGCAACACTGGGAGGATGTCGAGGCGGCTCATGCATAACTAAGAGGATAGAACATGACTAGACGTTACCAGTGTCAACCACCACAAGCATGACAAAGCAAAAGCAACACTTTGAGATTCAGGACAGGTGTGCCTTTCATTCCAATTGGTAATCTTCTATAGTTACAACAGTAAGTCTTTTGCAAATTAAGAGGGTGCTTAACGGAAAGTGTAAGCCTAATAGCACCTTTTTCTTTGGGATTTAGACATTACAGCAGCATAATCAAATACACCAGTTTAACTTATTATAGTCATGATGTTTCTCACATGTTACCTTACCAGTGGGAATTCTATAATAACTTGTTTTTGTTCCTACAACTGCTTAAAATGCTGCAGAGTTTCTATAGGTTTTACAGTTGTTATATCTTTGCCGATTGCCACTACACTGGGAAGCATAATTAGAATTCTCAAACTTGACTAACCTCATGCCCTTGTCTTATTACACAATGATCAAAATTCATGAAGTGGTATTTGGTCATGGGAGAGGTCTAGTTCTTGATTAATTTACTTATTTGCAACAGCACTGTCTAGCCGGACGCCAAACCGTGACCTAGAACCCATTCAATGTCAGGCAAGAGGACACTGCCCAAGGATACACAGCAATTTGGGAAGATTCTCTCACTTTTTTTGAACAGGCCACTCTATCTCAATATCAGTCGTCCCATGAAAACAGCATGGTGTATCGTAGCCGAGGAAAACATTCTTTGTGCTTACCTTGTAAAGGAAAGCCGGGCTGAATTAGCAATTTATTGGGCTATAGAGATGTTGATTGACATTATTGAAAAGGAATGACATGATTGTAGTCATCAAATCTATGCAGAATATTGCAAACAGCTTACTGGTAGTTTTCTATGGTTGTGAGGAATTACTGTAAGGTGACAACAAAGCCATTCATTTATCATGCAGACAGAGCTGCCTTGATGCTGAATTAAAGCAGATTTACATCCATTGAAATGACAACAAATTGGAAACACCTTGATGCTTTAGCGACTTTAAGAAACAGAGTTGAGTAGAGGAAAATAAAGAAGTCTAAATACATGGCCGTATTTGCTAGAAGTGATTACACCCAAATGAAAAGCTCTCATTACCAAGACAATATCTGTTCTGTTTTGTGCCACTTGCATAACCGAGCATTGGCTCTGATGTAATGCCCCCATTATACATTTTTTAACAGCATCCCTCTTTGAAGCAACTATAATTGAGCGTTTATATGTTTTGTGCCTTGTCTCTGAAGTATCTCTAATGACACTCTATGACGTTCGTTTGGTGGCAGCAAAACAAACATATCCCAAGCTGAGCACACAGTTCCCCTCATTTGGCTCAAGAGCGCGCAAAAAATAGATCCCCTCCGATTAGAATTAAAGCCGAATTCATCCTGACGCAGGGAATGAAAATATGACACGTCGGATTTCTTTTCTTGAACACTCCAAAAAGTTTTAACAGGGGGGAAAAAAAGTCATGTGGCAGGGGGAAGCGGAATAAAAATGTGTTGACTCTTTGACAGCTGTCACCGAACTTTGACAGCTGTTGTTAAGCTTTGTGTATTTTTGATAAAGCGACATCGAAAGGCTTTGGCACCAAGGAGCAGGTGGGCTAATTTACACAACAGTGAGGTTTAGTCAATAACTCTCCTGTGAAGCCTCCTGCTCTGCCCTGACACTCACATCGCTGCCAAATTAGCTGATGTGTCTCAAAATGTACCCGGGGAAAATAATGTGCAGAGAGAGTACTTGAAAGGTCTTCAATACAAAAAGAACATCTCTGCACTAAAGCTTCGTTTTTTTAATAGTGCATTTACAATATTGTCCACTGAAGGTAGAGTCAGCCCGACTAATAATTACAGAAAATGTCAATTTAAAGGTGCAGTGTGTCCTTTTTGACGGCATCTGGTGGGTGTAATAGCATTGTAGGGACATGTTGTATAACTCTTTTGTCTTTCTTTTTGTATTTCTTTATTTTAAAAAACATACATTGTACCAATAATAATTGTTCCTGCAAGAAAAAAAATGTAAAACGCACAATAGACAGTGGTTGAGGTCTCAATTGGAATTCAAAAGCATGCACAGACTCTTAAGCTTTTTAACTTTTATACAAATGTGAATACAATAGAATAACTTGATTTGCTTTATTTTCTTTGTCTGGCAGAATGTAGCAAACATAATAAAAAAGTGTTATAGCATAAGAATTCACAGGCTGACCTTATCACCACTGCACTATTGCTTGGCTGCTAAAGGAGTTTTAAAAGAAACCCAGCTTCACATCGTTGTTGGAGTCAATAGAAGACATCTTTTGGTTATGACTTATCAGGCCAAGTACATCTCACCTTGAATATAATAGATAAAAAATACAAGGAATGCCACAAAAAGTATTAGCACATAACAGAAGATGTAGCAACGTTTTTATTCACACTCCTGTGCAGATGTGTTTGGATATTAGTTGTCAACAGCAAATGGGCAGGGCTGAGCTTTTTGTTTATTTATTATTATGCTTTTACAAAATAAGGTGAACAAAAGAGAGTCTGTCAAAACACCCATTGGCTCTGAAAAAGTTATTGCTCCTCATTATTCATTCTCAGTTGACAGTGCACCATGACATGCCCAGTTTCCCAACAGGGATCATGAAACTTTCATCAGCATGGGCACAAAGACAAGCCAAATAAATGTTTTATTCTCTATTCATCATTAATGCTAATCATCTAAATCCAGACTAAAAATATCACATATACAAACCTCTACTCTCGTTGTTAGCCATGTGCACTATGATAAACACTAGGATAAACTTACCATCGTCCCTATAGTGCAGTGCGGGTGAAAGTAACAAGCGCTCTCTTCACACAGACCAGCACTGGAGAAAGACTGCTCCATCACTCCATTGATCACAACTTTGCCTGTTCCTGCGAGATGCCCTTAGGCCTAATTAAATATTAAACCTTTTATTGGCTCCCACCAAGGTATTTGTAAATACATTTGATGCCAGGGAGAGCATCAAAGATTCCAAATTCCCCTCCTGACACAAAGTTGTGGTTATTGAAGCTGGAGTCCACCCCCCCAACCCCACCCAAACCATTTAGCCGCATTTAGAATGATGAAAGAGAAAGGAAATAGTTCCCGATGGCTTCCAGGGGAATGGACTGTATACTGTATACATCAGTCTATTGGCGGGAAACTATATTCTCCCCACTTTGGTGAATTATGCAAAGAGGTTATAAAACAATGGAAAAGATTGCCTTGCGTTTTGACGGTTATTTTAATTCTCATATCCAATAAAAAGCTGTGTATTAGATACAAGACAAATTGCAGCCAGCCAATGTGCAGTGTTTTACTGTCTAATCAAAAGGAGTGGGGAGCAGGTCCGGTGCACAAGACTCGTTAGAGCACAGTTGCTCATAAACAACAGGTGACAGTACATCCCGAATGTCTGTCTTGGCAAGCCGTCTTAATGGATGGCCTCGCCTGACTCGGACAGATAAATCAAGAAGTCCATCGTCAATAGAACTGCCAGCTATCATGTTAGAAGCCCCGCCAAAATAAATGGAGGGGAGCGTGGTATAAAACATATATTGGCCTTCACTTGCTCGGTGTGTCCATAATTCACAGGCATAAATTATATCGCCTCTAGCCTCATTGCTGGATTCCTTTATATGTCCGAGAAGAGAGTCAGCTGCTGTGTCGTGAGAAGCCATTTTCACAAGAACGAACAGTAGATGGAGCCCCTCGCTTTGGCTTCATGAACAGCTCCTTCACCGGAAACATTACATCAGTGATTTATTTTCCCCCTCTGGCTCTGTATCATCACCATTACATGCCATTTATGTCATTAAGGTTGGCATGCATTTTGTGTGCCTCTGTGTGCTTTGGAGAGGCTTCCGACACACAGAGCAACTGAAGCACTGTGCATCAGAATTCCTCAAAACAACTAAAGATATATATGTCAAACTCAATTTTAAACTATATGTGAATTTTGTCAGCCATTACTGTTACTACACCATTTAACTTTTTAAAGGAGCCAGTTTTTTGTTTTGCTAAATGGAATTGTTTACGCTTTCATTTCAGTGCAAGGTGTTTTTAATACTGTCTGAAAGTTCATAGACCATAAAGACCAAGAATCGATCAGCTGTAGAGAAATTGTCATTAAGTGCTGGTGCCTCTATTTTTGTTAGTCTAAGGAACACCGCAGAGGTTGAACACAAAGTGAGATGACATTTAAGAGTAAAGTGTGGAAAGCCTCTGCTTCGTGCACTGAGGCATGGATGGCACTTCTCACTGCTGATTACTGCCACAGCTGAAGATAACCGCGGCTATGCGGGAAAGCCACTGGCATTTTGAACTTTCCTTTAACATCACCTGAATAGAGTGAGCTTGCAACTTGTCACATGCTTGGGAAATCTAGCGCCACAAACAGTAAGCGAGCAAGTGGAGCCGCTACAGCTGTCTCCGTGACATGTCCAAAGTCGTACCAACATGCCTTCCCCTCAGTCCTAAGTATGCTCACACACCAGTGAATAAAAAGACTTGATACGCTGTCACCTTTACAGTGCACACATGTTCTCGTACACACACACACACACACACACACACATCAGCACTCACTCAGCAGTCAAGCAAGGCCAGATTGCTGTAGCTGAAGATATGTGGTTGACTCATCAATCACAAGAGCTTCCCTCTGGTCAAATCAAGTTTGTCCTGGTGTGAGCAGAATGCACAGCCAGCCGAGGAAGGACAGGCCCTTGCTGGCTGCCGGGGAGCGAGACGTACGCCGGGGCCTTTAGCGACATCCGGGGGCGCATCAATCTAGTGGCAGATGGATGGACGGATGATGATTAGGATGGAGGCCGGAGCCGCAGAATGCCAACTGGGAACACGGTTTCCGTTGGTGACTGATTCCTCAGTTCTCAAGTCCACCCTGAGGCGAGGTGAGAAACAGCTGGAAGGATGGAGGGCTCGACGCTCAAGCCACATCTGTTCACTACGAGCTCCACCTCTGAAGGACCACTGGCTGTTTGCCTTGACATCTTGGTTGGCAGACAAGATGAAGTGACCTTTTGTAGTTAACAAAGTTATGGAGTAAGCTTCTTGCACTTGGACCTTGTAAAACACATTCAGTTAAAAAAAACACAAATAGACTGCCGACTTGCTAAAATGAGTGGTTTATTAATCAAATCTTACAAAGTCATATTCTTGCAAGCCTTGAGCAGAGAAGCTTCTATCACCCACTCATAAAAGTTCAGAGAAATCTATACACAATGGATACTGCTGTATTTGGCAACTGCACACAAGTAGAAGTACTCCCATGCTGTTTCCATGTTACCAGTTCCTCTCTGCGTTTTTGCCATTTGTCAAGGTCAACTATTTCATTGGCGTCAAAAAAGAAATCTGGGCTATAACCATGTTTGAGCAGCAGGATCCGGGTAAATGAGAAAGCTGAAGTGCAGCTCACAAGTGTAATTGGTCTCCTGGCATCTTCACACAGGACTTCATTAACATGCCTTTGAAGCATTCCAGGCACATTTGCCCGCGGAACAAAGACGCCGTAGATGATGACGACAATCCCGAAAATGTCTACTAGTTATCGATAGTCAAGGTATTTATTTTACAATCTCTTCTGCATCAGTCTTTGATGTGAATTGATAGATACGCTCTGTCCCTTTAATGTGTAGTTATCTTCAAAAGGACAGACAGAATTCAAAAGAAAAAAAGTGTTTGTACTGAACATACGTAATATTAAAATTAGGATACAGTCATACAAGGCCACAGATGCTTTAATGCCTCTTCTCGCTTACTTTCTTACAAATGCAGGAGTTGACAAGCTGATACTTTACTGCTGCACTTTCTTTACCGTAACATATACTCAATTATTTATTGACTTGTAAATTCTTGTTAGGGACAATCAATGCAACTTCTTTAAATACTAAAGAAGTAGTAGTACTTAGCTCGTACTACTACTACAACTCAATTTGACTTATGAGAGTAAAGAACTTGGAACATGCTGAACTTCCATCTTCAGGTTTTTTTAGGTCTAGCAGAAATGTACTGACAAATCTTTACGAAATGAACTTGGGTTAGTCAACCATAAAAATCTCGAATGCAAGGCTAAAATACAGAGAAATATGAAGAATGTATTGGTTGTTACAAAAAAAAAAAAAAAAAATCGAGGCTTGTAATAATTTACAAGTTTGAAAAAAAAAAAAAAAACAGCAGCTGGGAGTTTGAAAGCTTGTTTTTTTTTCCATGACAGGGTCACAGTTACACACATTTGCACTTAGGAGATGTCTGTCACTGTGCCACTCTCTGATGGAGGGCAGTCCGACACACAGCTGCACAAGCCGAGAGGACGGAGAACTCTTTCAAAGCTAATTTTTTAACAACTTATTTTCTAAAGCAACCATCATTTTAAATTGTAAACCAGATGCTCAAAATACCCTGACAGCAATCCCAGGTTCATGTCTACAATCCACTGTCAGTAAAATGTAAAGCTGAAATGATACAGTAGATCTACCACGGATCTACGCAAATCCCCAACGTGATCCCGTGTACACACCGGAAAAAGACACACGATGGACACAACACACTGAGCCCTAGGAAGGAATTTGTATTCATGTTCACGCTCAGACAAGACGAGAATATGCTAATTCTGTTCTAAGGTGGATTTTCCATTTGACTCATCTTATTATGTAACTATGCCATTAAACTGAAGAGCAAATAGGAGAAGAGAAAGGGATTTGAGGACCTGTGACGGCAATTCACGTCAGTCACATCATGTTTGCTGACGGAGACACATGCTAAATATTCAACTTAAGTATGTATTTCTGCTCTTTTCAGGAGGTCTGCAGGTGGAAATGATCACATTATTATAAAGAATAGCTCCTGCTTGTCAAGAAGCCAGCCAGACTCATTTTCTTCATTGAGTTCAATATAATACGAGAAGACCATTAGACGACAGGTGAAAAGTTAAGTAATAATGCACTGCATATGGTAAGAAAAAAGTGGAATATTTATAGCCCATCAATGCAGAAAAGGTAGACAATCCAACTGTAGCGACAGGACCTCCACAGCCATCTGTTGCACAACCATCATTAACAGCAAAATAAATCTTTGAAAAATGAATAATATCCACCCATTCCATTCTGAAGGACAGTTCAAGTCGATTTACTGTACGGAAAAAAAGTTTTCAAACCTTCAGATTCTTGTTTTCTCAAGACTTTGAATCAGATCAAGGAAAACAACAAGGTTAACTTCTCTTTGAGAATTCAGTCTCACTTACACCATATATCCTTGGGAGTACAAGTGTTTTTCCACTGCATGCATATTCATTTGGGACGAGAGAACAAAGAGGGTAAATAATGCAAAAGTGGGTACTTAAAAATATGGAGCACCGTGGTTTCACCTGTGATCTACTGGTTTTCACTTATTATTAAAATTGAAATAATGTGGTGCCATAGGATACTTAAGCGGGGCATACTAATCATGCAAACAAAAGATTCAACTCAAGATGAGAACTAAATGCAGAATTAACAATATCTTATTACGGTAAAGAATGCATAACAACAATCGGAATTAGTGAAGCCTTTATCTCATCTTGCATAACATTCACATTGCTTTCAATATTTTTAAATTAAAGTGTGGCTAAGCTGATTACATTGTGACAAAGTGCCGCGCCTCTCTGTGGGTCATTAGCTATACTGTCTCACGGTTCACATAAGGAAAATATTTGTTCAACCTATGACTTCATCTGTTGCCTTGCAGACGGCCATTAATTGGATAATATCATCAGTACCATTCTGCTGAGCAAATTGAATTCAAATAAGTGCTAGACAAATCTCTGATGCCCTCATGAGCCGCAGTCAATTCCAGAGAGATTTCCGGGCCACCTGCTGTTGCTCTGACTGACTCAAACCCTCTCCTACATTTACTTTGACATGATTACCCTGACATTACCAGGTATTCTTATTCTCAGCTGGAGCCTAGCCCACGGGCCATTCAACATTTAATTGTGGCTGCATATTTTACAAAGCTTGATTATATAGTAAAAATGTAGCACAATCCCAGCTGGGAAATCATAGGCAAAAGACGTAGCCTATGTGGAACAAAAATAATAATAATAAAAAAAAAGCTCTATTAAGGCATAGGGGGAAAAAAGACACAATTCAATCATGTGACTTGAGAATATTGGAAATGGTTAGAGTAACAATGTGGAACAATGAGAAAGTAAAACATGTGTCGCAAATACATGTCAAGTTTAAACTGTCCTGATTGTCAAATATTAGATGACGCTTCTTTTTAAGTCTGATTTTGTTCATTTACATTACACATATGGTTGTGTGGACGCTTAAAACTAGCCAAACCCTGGTATTCATTTATAATCCTTCATTTAGGTCAACTGATTCATTTCTATAATATTAAATGCTTAGAAATGTGCTTTTGTAACCTGCTCAACACAGGGTTCTGATGGATATATGGACGTAAAGAGCTTCAGTTCAGCTTATGACCAAAACATGCCCAAAGAAGACAAAACTGAATGAATCATCACATTCTGTTTGCTTTGGTGGTACAAATTAAGTGAGTGTTTTTGAAGTCACTTAGGATTTCGCAATTCCCAAATGAAAGTCTGTTTGAGTGGATGTTTAACTGTTCAAACAGCAGTCTAACAACTTAGATGAAGAGCGAGCAAATATCACCAAACCAGACATGAAAAAGAAGCCTCCCACTGCTAACGATGTCTCTGAACACACTCTTAATTAGAAAACATACACAAGTGGTTTGAAAACGGGACGCGTTTGGAAATATTAAGCACTGTGTGGTAGACCATACCTGCACTGCACTTTCCCGCGATGATTTAGGTGAAAAATGTCCTTACATATCACTGGACAACACCTTGGACAGCTGTGTTGTCCCGCACACATTGTCACACCCCTTAAACATTTCAAGAAGTCAACACTTTACTTTTTGTTTTTCTCGGTCAATAATGCATCAAAATATCAAACAATATTTTAGTCTAAAGCGGCCTATCTAACGTTGTTTCCATCTTGAAGCACTGACAGTTCTTGGGGAGCTTTTATGCCACAGATCAAAGCGTGCCAAGGCTTCTGTTTTTACCCGACTGCATAGAAGATCAAGGCGTGTAATGAGTCAAGCTGAAAGGTGATAGTTCAGGAGATGAAAGTATTGACTGCTTTGGCTACTGTATGCCAAAGAGACAAGTACTATTCTCATGTTTACCCATCAAATGCTTCCTCTGTAATAATAATCGTGACTAGGATCTACTGTATGGTATACACTTGATCTCTGACCACATTCATTTAGTTGATGATGCAATACAAGAACAGTCTTGGATTGATAATGCATTGTATCCACATGTAAAAAGGAACTCAAGAACTATTAGATGATATTTTAAATGCCTGATGAGAAATATTGTCAAGAGCAAAAATTCATTAAGGTTTGCTGAATTCTCATTGTTAGCGAAGGAGTTGACAGCAGCCACTTTGACAAGTGCAACATCAAAGATATGCATTAAAACAGAAATCATAAAGGCTCTTTAATTTGGGACATATGCTACACATTTCCGCTAAAAGACTGACCTAGACTGCAATCACGTCATCTAGTTATTAACATGGACCCCTTTGTGAAAGAAAGGGCATTGCAATCTGGCTGGCACCGCATGGAGCTTTACTTCCACTGGATCATCAATACAGATGGTGATGGAAAAAAGTGAGATGAATCTATTGGTCATAACGCCGCTCACGCTGTGCACTGCAGGCCAGCGCGCCCTTGGGGTGGTGTGGGGGGCGCTATTAGCAGAAGCTTCGTTTTCACTTAACCCTGTTTGGCTGCTACGGTGAACAGTGATCAGACACATCAGCAATACAGACCTGTCACTCAAAGGTTGCACGCCCCGAAAGTATTGGCAAAATGTCTTGATAGGTATTGACTGCGACATAAGCCTCCGATATAGTTTAAAGGATGTCTTTTGACTGACTGCCTTGTGTATCTTACAGCTTTAGAAGAGGTCATTCACCGGTTAACATAACCTCCCACTAGAGCAATGATCACGTATTCCTCAATCCTTCATGTGCTTTACCAACCCAGCGGGGCTCTAATTTGACTGTAATATTGCTCACACCGCTATGACTAATACTGTGAAGGACGCAGAAACAACACAAAATATAGCTACCAAACTGTCAGGAGTCTGAGCACCCACGTTGCTTTCTTGGGGAAAAATTGAAGAGGGCCATCTGGAGGGAGGCATTAGTGCTAAGACCTTAGAACAATGGAGCAAACGGAGCACATCTGACGAGGACAACTGTCTGGTGCAGAGACAGACGGCTGCTTCCCTCTTGTTTATTGCCACATATAGACGACACATGCTGAAACTGCCAAATGCATTCTCACTCTAATAAGATATAGGAGTTTAAATACATAATAGCTGCTCCACATTTATAATCTGTAAAGATTTTAATGAATAGAAGAACAGGCAAAAGGATTGGTTACTAATGTAGCGCATTGGTGTAAAAAAAACTTTATATTAGAAAGATGAGACTATGGAAATAGTGGCAATAAAAATAGACTGATCAGGAGGAGAAAATGTGTCACTGCGATAGAATATGGCACAAAAGATCAGTAGGGAAACAACTCCACACAAAAACAATACCCAACTGAGATTGCACACTTTTTAATTTTTGAATGTGTGATGTGTTTTGAACTAGCAAGTCTGCCTTTGCAAAATTCAACGTTTGTCTACCATCTATTAATATAATAAAGGCAAAAAGACAAAAACCTTTCTTTAGAAAAATAACATATTTATGAAAGGTGATCACTATAAATGTTTACTACGTTTGAAATGTTCACATATCGAGCTAATGTTCTATAGGTAATTAGTATGTACTTAAAGGGACCCATTAGCAGCCATTCATAACACAACACACAGTCAGTGTTCTTAGATGCTTCTCTAAACAAAAGGTCCGCTAACAAGTAGCTACTGGAGGGTAACCATTGTTTCTGTTAGATAACCGCAGTTGGATTCTCATGAGATTTGTGAATTTACAAACTCACGCAAATCCATCCATGAACTGCTCAAACAAAGTATTCACGGTCCAAACCTTGGCTTTACTGACTCTTGTGTCCAATGATTTGGCAGCTCTGACAGGTGTGGGCATGTTTTAGGTTTGAAGACGTAGCGACCGTTTTTACCGTTACATACATAAACACGGCCCTGCTCTGATTGGATAAAGCTGCGGTTGATAAATCCGATCACCAACCAGGTTTTTATTTAAAGCCTTCAAGAGGAGATACTGTGAAAGAGGCTACGTTCTGTGGAGCAGTTTTATCTGAGTCAGGTCTGATAGTTTGTACAATACATCCTGATCAACAACAGATAATAGTTTTGAAATTATTATGTATAGCGAAAATGAATGCATAAAGTCAACAATTCAAGATGATGGATATTGGAGGTGACGATATTATGATTGCTGCTACACAGTTGCTTACTTTCATCTGCCTCTCCACTGTATCTCCCAAAAACATAATTTCCATTGAGCCTCAGAGCACACAAAGAGCAAAGCTTTTCACCCTTCTGTGCCAACTTTTTGATAAGCACAAAGAGACATCTTAACCACTTGTCAGTCAGCTATCGTAGCAGTGGTGCCAGAAGACAGACAGGCCAACAAAACAAACAACACAACCAGCACTCTTCAATCTAACCAATCTCTGAAAAAAAATGGATAAACGCACAAAGTGAGGCAATAGCCAGACTACTGAACTTGTTCCCACTAGCAAACCAGCCTATTTGGCCACACATACACCCAAACGATATTGCGTGTGTGAGGAGGGTGAAGTGTAAATAAGCATTTCCACGCTCTGCATTGGGTGTATAACATGCTGTCAGGCAGCTACAATGAATGCGCAGGTTAGCAATCAGCCAACCTTCGCCTTCACCAAGATGGAGGGCCACCAGCCGCACACACAAACAACCAATCACAGCGGGACAGTGATTGATGCCTCATGGAGCTTTGAAATCTATCACCTCGACCAAGTGGCTGTCAAGACCTGGGCCGACAGATTGTTAAACACATCTTAATATGCGTCAGAACACTTCATTAATTCTTTATTATGTGGGTTGTTGTGGAGCCATTGTCCAAATGTGTATTTAATAATCTGAGGTGTCCACAGTTAAACAAGCTTTAATTTAGTGAGTTCCTTAAATAGTAGGCAGACAAACAGAAGGTAACACAGTCAGACAAGTTATCCTTAATACTGAGTCTGCTGTAAAGAAACATTAGTTGAAGACAATTCAACTAATTTATAATAACACATTGGCTTATTGTGATTTCAACACTTCATTAGCAAAAAAAAAAAAAAAAAATCCTCTGCTCTTCAACTCGAGAGCATGGTGAGGCAACAGATTGGTTTATTCTTAGATCTGTGAGTGAAGCTGCTTTGCCTGTTTTTCTTTATGCTACATCACCTCACCTTTTTTTTTTAATTTTAGCACAAATGATACAGGCAACTCCTGACTTGTTGCCAAGATGTCCTCTTGATATTTCCCCGCAGTTTACACCTCTTCACTTTGTTGAAAATAGGTATGGAGGAGCTTGGGATAAGACATACACATAATTATTTTACACGCTTTGGCATCGTGACAGTATATTCTCAAGCGCTTATGACTATGTCCACGAAGACCACGGTGACTTATGTAAGCCGAGACCTTGCCAAAAAAGTGTAAATGATGAATGCCGACACGACATGAGTTGCATTTGTTACAAGCGTTGGGTAAAGCCACCCAAGGGGCAAGCGCCATCATTTAGTTCTTCCACCCACATGGAGCCTTGTGTTTATCATCCACCATCTTGACAAGTTTTTCCTCATCGGCGCACTTCGATGTCCTCCTCGACCGCTCGCCCCTCCTTTCGTCGGCCGGCCATGTAAAAAGGAGGGGGGGTGCGCCTTTGCCACAAGGGTTATTTTTCTTCAACTGATCCCTGTCTGATAAGTGTGTTTGCTCTTTTGTGTCCGGGGCCACTCTTAATCAACACAAGGTGGAACACAGTAAGAATTTGGAGAGGCTGCTGATAAGAAAAGCATCTGTTTAAGGTTTTATTTTTCGTACATGCTGCGTTACAAACGATAGGCAATTTGGCTGTTGGAGGAGAGGCAGATAAAACAGCAATAACACATTAATGCAGATGTATTCAGCTTTATCTGAACGTTGCAGACAAACGGGTTCAGTGAAATTATATTTTTCTAGGATTCTGGTCAGTGGTGAAATTATTGCCATCTTGTTTGATAATGCCTCACTGATACTGTACATGAGGAACGTTGTACAATCACAGTACAGTTTTCGAGTTGCAGAGTTGAAGATAATTATGGATGTTTATATGCGTGGGACAGACATATCAAAGAGGAAAACTCTATATGTGCAAGTGTAAAAGTGCAAATCATAAATGGCAATCATTCTTTTTCTGTGCACTGTATCTGTGACAGGCAGGCAGCGGATACTAATTTAGCATTTCAAAGCCGTTTCTCTACTCACATCCGACTTTATACCTGTAATCGCCTCCCACAAATATATTTTTAGCCTCTTGGATTCTGCTGTCCCCACTGGCTGCTTCCCCAGAGAAATAACCATCCCCAGCTCTGACATCCACGGTGTGTTCTCTATAGATCAAACAGGCCCGCTTCTGGATTGCCGAGGCCCTGAGGGTCCGTGCTGCCAAACACATGAACTGTCTTTGTTAATGCCCACTGGTCAACTATCTGTACTCCTGAAGGGGATTTACTGATTCTTTTAGGAGACGCCACAGTGGAAAGCATCACACAGGGGTAAAGGTACAAGATAGATAGAAGAAAAAAAAAAAAAAGTGAGACCTGTGCTCGTACACATTCACATGCCAGAGGCTTTATCTTTTCCTGGGAGCAATTTCAGCTTTGTTCTCTTGTTTTTGAACAGTTCCATCTCCTTCCGTCCCACTCTTTCTTTAAGAAGTCCCAATTAAAAGAAAAAAAAAAAAAAAACATTTGTGTGTGGGCTTGTGCTTGGTTCAAACAAAGACCCAATCACAGAGCATCACTGGTGTTCTGGGGGAGAATCTATGCTTGGCAGAGGGTAAAGCATTGGCCTGGATTCTGAGGAAAAGTTTGTTCCACTTTCCTCTCCACTTCACTGGTCTCACAGAGTGTTGTGTGTTTGTTGCTCCAAAATCAGAGATCAGCACATTCGTTTAATGTGGAAATTAACTTTCATCCTGCCATGCTAAATTTAACATAGTACAAAGTAAGCTTTTATGAGGAAAGGGATGGGGGGGCTGAATGATGGTGGTTCTCATTTTTTGGAAACCTTCAGAGAGAGAGAAAACACAAAAAATGACTTCTATTACATCTGCACAGTAATTTTCTAAAGTCATTTCAGCAACGCTGGTCCAAGTGGAACACCAATTTTTGGATATGTAACCATTACTCATTCATCCCTTTTTATGTGGACCTCCATTAGCGTCATTGTGCATGGACAACTGAAAACCAAGTGCAAAATACTAAATGTTTTATTAGGGGATGTATGTAGTGAGATAGGAATTAACACGTTAATGCAAAGACTGGCACATGCAATAGAAAAATCAGCTACCATTGCAGAACAATAGGAAATTGCAGTGGGTTTGTAGTACAATGGTTGCAAAGGTCAGCAGAATAAAGACATAAGTAACTCACTAATAATTGGACGAACAAAATGGGAATACTGCTGTAATGTTAGGTAATTAATAATGCTCACTTCCCATAAGACAAATTCAGGGCCCTTACTTAAATATTCCCTTTAAAATGATTAATACATACTTTGATGAAGGGCGTTCAGGGAATCCTTTTTTCCCTGTTTGCATATGATTTCTTTTCATAGAACTATACACTTTTGCTCCCCAAAGCTATTCTGATCTCTCGGAAGAATTCCAATTATTCCCCACAGGTTTAATTATCTGTAAATGTTGAGAACCAAAAAAGGAGCAGTTGTAATACATCCCAACCAGTGTCAGCGTCCCTTAGATAGAGATAAAAGAGACCCCCCCCTTACTGGCTACGATTTTAAACTAATAAATGGCACTTACATATGTACAAACATATAGACAAAACAAGGCAAAATAAACCAAACAACAACAATAGTGATATCTGCAATATTCACAAGCACAAATAGCCAGTGTGGCCTTTTTACTATATCCCATCTAAGAAGTGCGGGAGATTACAATAAAAGACAAAACCGTGTTTGTATAACAACACCTTTATTATTCAAAGGCTTCATTTTGAAGTGGCCTACTCATTAATCTAGGCTAATTATGGCTGTAACACTTAGAGACTGGATAGCGGAAAACGTGCTCTCTAAAAGACACTCAAAAACAACTACAGAGGCTTTGTAATTTACACCGCGCTGCCCTAGATAACACAGTGGCTTTTTGGAGCCCTGGATTGTGTCTTGGTTATCAAACACTTATGCATTCGTTTGGACATGAATTACATCTGTTTTTTACTTGATCAAAAGAGTCAAAACAATGAACAATCTGCCTTGAGGATATCTCTTGGACGGTTGTAACAATGAAAAAATACAAAAGCCAGTCATATAGGTGATTAGGCACAACAATAGCTTGGTTAAAGTTAGGATGTGATTGATTTAGTTGACTACAGTAATACATTATGGCATAGTGGGTTGTTGGGTGGGTTTTCTCCTGGTACTCCGGTTTCCCCCACCAACATCAACATTGAATATGATTAAAAAGTAAGATCACAGTAAGGGCCAAGATTTACACATTCCATATTAGTTACTGACACTATTCAGCAGTCGGCATTGATATAATATGACAGAACATTGCACTATTTCTAATCAGACTGCAAGATGCTTATTCACCACAGAATATCGAGCCAACTTTTGATCCATTTGGGTCAGAAGGTCACTTTGATACAGCACTAAACACACACTGAAGGCTCTAATGTCCATATCAGCATTGCTATTATTAGAATAATTGCAGCAGGGCAACTTTGACTTCAACGTGGAGACAAAATGTACGCTGCTAACTTCAAAAAGGATCCGGGCGAGACCTGCAGGGCAGCTCACTGTAAGCAAGTTACAAAATACAATCAGGTTGTTTGTGCACGACTTTGAGCATTAACTATTAATACGTTGAAGGATGCTGTGATTACATGGCATTGAAAGACTAATAACATTATATCATAACTGTAATTACATTCCTACGGGTCATTTTTAAAAATGTAGCCCGTCATCGTCACAGCAAACTAACATCCAATGGGCAAGCTGTGCACAATAAGCGTTCAAAATGAGCCGTCTATACATGTACTGGATCTCTGTACTTATCTTGTCTGTTTCTCTGAGCTTCCACAATCTTTTCAATAATGCAAGCTGACCAGCGTGCTTGCCTTTTAAGCGCACAGTTCATCCGTACAGAAAGATGTGCTCTGTGTTAATTCACAGAACATCAACCAGGGATGTTTTGCCTTTATTCCAAGAGTAAAGGTCCTTATTATTCTGGTTCTGCCGTATGACACTTCTAGGTTGGGTCCCAGTAGAGAAGCTTGCAGAAACTAGGTCGAATGTTAAATCGGCTGTTATATCAAGAACAGGGTGGAAAAGCCACAAAATGAAAGCAGAGTTATCTGTTGTCGTTCAGCTCAGTTAGCAACGACGTAATGTCATCACTCAGTTTTATGATAAAGACAGTCATACAAAACAAACAATGCCTTTTAGTATAGTTCCAATTAATCAATCACATTTGTCAGCCTGGTGTGATTAGCACACTCTTGAGTAAAGGCAAGTCTGCCTTTGTGTGAAATTCTCACATTAAGGTGTAATGCAGATGTCTTGTTTGTTTGTTTTTTGTTGTTTTTAGAATAGATTCATTCCTCTTTAGCTATCCTGTACATTTTCTCAAAGGTTTCTTATAAACAGACCAGTGTTGTTTGAGCATTGTACCTTGATTGCTTGAGATTTGCAAGATTTGGGAGGTTCCAAACACAAGTTTTTAATTTGACAAATTCAACAAGCATCCACTTATAACTAGACTGAAAGACGTTAGCGTTGATTCTAATATCTTTTGCTAATGCTAAAAACGGGGGCACTAAAGGATTTTCTGGAAGGAAAACATGTTTGTGCTCTTCTTCCTACTGGCTTTGGCGCATTGAAAATCTCATAGTCATACGCACTCTTTTCATCAGCCAACGTCCATGTTTCATTGACCAAATTGTTAGTTAACATTCATTTTATTTGCAGATTTCCTTTGCAATAATTGTTGCTGTTACAGTGGTTTGTTGTTTCTTCATATAAATTGCACTCTGGTTATGTCAAATGAATTGTTGCTATGATTGGTTAAAAAAAAATCTGTAGGAGTAGTAGGCGGATACTAGTCACAGTGCTTCATCCAATCACCTAACAAGTTTTTGACAGAAGGTGCCTCCCTTTTGGTAGTCTTCCCTGTGAATAAAGGTTAAATTAAAAAAAATAAATAAAAAACTGGGATGAGGAGTGAACATGCTGTCTTACACCAAGTGGCACTGACAAGACACGCCATAGTAACATCACACTCTTCAGGAGGGGCAGTGAAAACATGGTAAATGGCATTTATTTATATAGCACTTTTTTGTACAATCTTGGGCACCCAATGTGCTTTACATGATGCTTCCATTCACCCCATTCACACCTGGGGCAGACATACAGACGTCACAGCCACCAAACACCACCAAACTCACCTCTACAATTATTATTCAGATAGTTTCAAGTACAGCTGCATTTAGTCCAGCCATTGTCAATGAGTAATTTGATCAAAACTGACAAACACCATCAACATATCAAACAATTTGGATGATTCCAGTACAGTTTTCCAAGAGCAGTGCTATTTTACGCTCTCAGAAGAGATAAACCAACCATTTTTGTTGGTCAATGGTGAAGTAACATAAAGGTTCACACTCCCTCTTTAAACAGCCTATAAGAGGCCCTTGAAAGTTACAAGTGTCAATTAAGTTAAAGACCACTGTTTGGTGATTTCCATATTAAAAATGTTTTAAATATTCACCTGAGTCTTGTAGTTTGGGGATCTGTGCAGAATGAACTTAATATTCAAATATATGTGCACATAATTTCAAATTGCTCGGCACGAGTCACCTGCAGATGTAACACCTCCAAGGCTCCATCTTGACAGAATCATGATGTAAATTGGTCCCGGATGCGGTGTCTATCTTGCTTCGTGGTGCAAGTTATTCTCAGCTCGGAAACTTTGTGGTTCTGTGGCTTTTCACCCAAAAGCTTTCACGGTTCCAAGGTGTCACATGGAAACGCCTTTTGTATTTTCTGTTTCTTCTTATGTAACAAAACAGTCTTCTTGAACCTTTGATGGTCGTCTAGCAGGTTAGACATAAATTGAGCCAACGAAGCAATCATTAGAAAGAAGCTCTGACAGGCTTGCAGATGTTCAGATAATGTTACAATTTGTAATGCGTGTTATCTAAGGTTATAGGCGGAAGTATTTAAAGCTGATTTTGAGAGAGTTTTGTGGGTAGGTTACCGTTTCTGGCAAAAAAAAAAAAAGTAAAACACTTCTGGATCAAGCATTTGAAAATAATATGACATTTACTGATGCAATAGTTACAAATGGACTGAAATAAAGAAAATATAAATGTTTTTCTAATGATGTGAATAGTTTTCATTATGATTTAATCCCCAGAAATAAGACCCCACATTAAAAAACGTTAAAACAATCTGTTGCTACAATCTGAAACATGTTGTCCACTGGAGTAATTACAACATTGTCTTGATGAAAGTTTGCCCTCTCCTTGACACAGACAATCTCAACAGGAGGAACAACAAAAGCTGCAATTTCAAAGATGGACTCTTGTAAAAGGTGCAAAGTTGGGTTGACAAATTCAATACACCACACAGGTCCTGGTAATTAGATGTTACAGCTCATTGATGCTTAACATTGACTGGCCCCCATTGTATACTGCTCTAGTTCTTGTCTACTACCTCCTAAAATGTGGTGTCTTTACAAAAGTTGTTCCCTGTCACGATTGATCATTATTATAAACTCGAGAGTTGGAAAAAAAAAAGCATTACAAATTAGACACATCCAATTAACTTATGACTTTCGCAGTAAATGCAATCACCTTGCCATTTATTGCAAACACAGAAGCCTCTAAACACGTGGCATTATCAACCGTAATGTTGGCTTATAAAGTGTGTGGTAAAACTAATATGTGTTTGAGGTCTAACTATTTCTTAGATAGTCTTAATTTTAAGAAACAGAAATCCATGAATAAAAACTAGAAATGCTGAGGTCAGAAAGTAAAATGTCCATTAAAACTTAAATGTATTTTTTTTTTTTAAACATTTTTCATGTTCTGAAGTCAATAGCAGGCCCTAGGCAGCTTTTTTGAAAATGGCTGCCATCAGTAATTTTGTCATTTTGAGGATCAACTTTGTTAATTTGTAAAAGGTTACTTTAGGAATTGTTCAAATGTTGTCAGTAATACTTTTATATGAATATTTACTTTATCGCAGTAACATTTAATGTCTTTATATTTTATATGCATGCAGAATATTTTATATGCATGCAGAATATGATGCAGAAAAGCAGGCCCAAATCATGATGTTTTCTCCACAATACTTTACAGTTGGGATGACATTTTTCTGCTTTCCTGATACCCTGCTTGTTCAGTGTTTTATGTATGGTAGATTCACGAAGAGAGATGTAAGCAAGTTCCAATGATCAAATCTTTTACTGTTATTTGGGATTGTTTATTGGTAAAGTACCAACAGTCACAAAGCGTCTAATTCAATAAAAAAAAATTCAAAAAAGGTTCACATACTTATTCTTGCCACTGTATATTTACTATTTACCAGCTAAAGTTCCAAGGAAACAATAATTGGTTTGTTTTTATGTATTTTCAGATGTCTAAAAAAGATCTCTCTCTCTCTCTCTCTCTCTCTCTCTCTCTCTCTCTCTCTCTCTCTCTCTCTCTCTCTCTCTCTCTCTCTCTCTCTCTCTCTCTCTCTCTCTCTCTCTCTCTCTCTCTCTCTCTCTCTCTCTCTCTCTCTCTCTCTCTCTCTCTCTCTCTCTCTCTCTCTCTCTCTCTCTCTCTCTCTCTCTCTCTCTCTCTCTCTCTCTCTCTCTCTCTCTCTCTCTCTCTCTCTCTCTCTCTGAAATAACAGGCTGAACATATATATATATATGTTCAGCCTGTTATTTCATATTATTTCATCGCTGACATATTACAACTGAGAGAAACCCTTATTCCATCTAAATCCATATTCCAGATACAGATGTCTATTTGACATGCAGAGTTAGCCAAACAATAAAAACTTGAGTACTTTATCGATCGTTAATCCAAGTGTTGGAAACAAGCACTACCCTTGAAAAAAAAACGTTTACCTGTGTTGACATTTGGTTTAACAGACACAGATACAAAGAAAACGTTGATAGGACTTGGCTAGGTGATCCATTACAAAGTGACAGATATTGACCATCATCTAGAAAAGTATCTAGAACCACAGTCAGAGATGGATAGGAGAGTCAGGTAATTCCAGGAACTGACACACCAAACGTATTATCCGTTTCTTATCTTAGCAAGGGAGACTGTATTTGGAGCGCGAGCCCGGGAAGATAGAGGAAGCACAAATTGCTTCATGGGCCATATTCCCACAGTGCTTGTAGTGGATGAACTTCAGTATAGTGAGGTTACACTCCTAATATGACACTGCATCCTAGAATGAGGCTTGACACGAGTTTAATACAGTCCTGCACATTTGTATTTGTCTTACATTTTTCTGGTGTGCATTGTGTATTCTCCTGCATTCACCACTTTAGGAATAGGAAAATGTATTCTGAGCACCAGCCTCCATTTTGTATGAGTCTGGAATAACAGCAGCATTTTTCAAAAGAATAGTAATTAGGCCGTACACCTCGCAACTGACTGTGCTGATATAATTTAATAATAGACAAATCCAGTGGAGGAATCTATTCTGCTTTGTTGTGCTGAGCGTTGCACACATTTTGCACATTCATACTTCAAAATATAAAGTTGACTTCCAGAAACACACGAGCAAATTTGGAATTCACACACATTCACAAATAAGAGCACACACTTTTCATAGTGTTACTTTTATCAATTGGGCTTTGGAGACTGGAACAGTTTTTGACTCTTGGTTTCTGTAAACAACAGTTCAGTCTAAAAAAAAAAAAATATATAAAAAAAAGCATTTCTATTCCTGCATATCACACAAGTGGAATCTCACAGAAAGTAAATCAGTCCTCCCATGTCGAGCTGCCTTAAAAAAAAAAAAAAAAAAAGCTACAGTGGAGGGTCCAGTCTTTTACTCCAAAAAAATGCCAAGACCTAACAGTATGGCTCGATTTCTTGATATCTCACATGGAACGTTGGCTTTGTCTGTTCCCTTTCTGGGCCCCTCAAAGTCAGCCCAGAAAAAGATAAAGCATTTTATCTCAAAACTTCCAACAGGCAAACAGAAGGATAGCATGCATCATTACTAAGAGTTAATGGGGCAGTACTTGAGAATCTGTAAATGCGCCACTCTTAAATTTGTTGTCCAAATACTTTTAGGCTTAACTTAATATGTCTTCTATTAAAATAGATCATTCAGTTGCTAACTATAAAAGGTAAGGTTATTGTTGAGGGAGATGGTAAGACAGGTTTTTAACCCTGAATAGGGAGTACAAAAACATTAGGAGTTGGAATTATCTTGGAGAAGGCCACCAGCTGTTCCTGCCTGTCTTTAACAATGCATCAGCCTGATGGCAATTTCCACTCCATCATCAAGCACAATTTTCAAAAATGTGCTGCCAGACTATTTGATATTTATTGCAAAATTGGCAAGTACTGTTAGCTTCTGTTCTGAACAGTTCCATCAGCCAAGATGATCCATTACTCACGCAGCCGCAGTATGGTCGACTCTAGCCTATTCATTTTGTTCCAGGGCATGAGTAATAGCTCTGACATTCTTCATGTGGCCGCAGGGGCATTTACCTTTCATTTCTTAATCATCCACAGGGTTTAAAAATAAAAAGATGCACATTAGAGTTGGTAGGTAATGTAGCAATCCAATAAACCTTATTTGTTAATGATGCTCACCCTTTTATGACCTATCAGCTCCAGCCTGTTACTCCTTACCCATTATTGGCAAGTCATCCAGCCATGTTTTAGTTAAGATAGGTCTCATTGTTTTTTTTTTCCCATCTTGCTATGTAAGCAGAAGTACACCCATAGTGTTGCAGAAAGAGGAGGAGAAAAGATTAGCAGTCTTTCCGTTTAGGCAGCTGCAGAGGGAAATGTAACTCAGGATTAAAGTCTGATATGACACAAAGTGCTGTGAGAGTGTGGGATCTTCCTGTGTATCTGCTGACCAGCACTTTGGCAAGCTCTCGTTTGGTGATTGATATGAAGAAGGTACTGCTGAGGCGGGAGGTGGACTGTAATTGCAGTCACATTATTTTGACAAGAAACTTTCTCTTTTCTCTGATGCATTTCAATAAGGCAGCTGAGTACTGCAGCTAATCGATCAGGGCAGGCAAACCAATCACTCCAGTTTGTTGTCGGGTTTTTGGCCAACACATACACTCCTAAACTTTAAATCAGATCTTTTTTAAGAATTCTTGGATTTCTAAAAGTTTCGTTGACGTTAATTTTTTACCCTGAAAGTATAAAGTCCAACTTTCTTGGTTCTCCGTTTCAGGCGTTGACCATTTTTTAAGAAAGGCTTTATTTGCATTGTCTCATTGCTTCTGTTGCACTACATAATACAATACAAATTGTGAAACAATCCCTGGATGGCTAGAGAAAGCCCATCATAGCATTGTCTTTTTATTGTCACAAATGACCTGCTGGTGTCAGAACACATGCCAACTTGGCCAGCAAGAAACCTTAAATTAAATGAGCTCTACTTACACTCTCTTAACATTTCAAGATTATTTACGCCATCTGTTCTAGGTCAGTTGCTAATGTTAGCTTATATACTGTCACTTTGTCAAATAATTTACTGTAAGTTAAATTTTTTTTATTTCGGTCAGCCTTGCCATTAACTAGTGATTGTCCAAGATGTACCCAGACTCATGCTCAAAGCAGCCGCCCGTGACCTGTGGATAAGCAGTAGGAAATATAGGAATGTTTATCATTCTGCTGATCACATTCAGCTTTATCATGTAACACCCATGTTGTATTGTTGAACAATACTGAATGTATTGAGAATGCCATCACTACAGCATTTCTAAAGCAAAACATACATTTGTAACTGTAAAGAGCAACCACATGGTGATGTAAAATGTATTAAAAAGAACAAAAATGCATAGTCAATATGAAGTTTCAAGGCCAGCTTCCTGCCTAATAACGATCTTTCTCTGCAACTGCTGTAATTGGTTTAAAATTGGCGTTCAAAAATCATTCTTTTGGGCAATAAAATAGGTCACATTAAACTCTGAGCACGTCTTTTGTGTCGACACAAACTGCTCTGAAAACACTTTTCCCACTGTTCTTAAATGGCCCAGTCTGTTTTATTTATGAAAAAGCAAGCATATTCACAGCTTGAAGGTTTAATTATTAGTAGAATGTGCTTTTTCTCACAGAAAACAAAAACACAAACTCAGTGAAAACCTTGCTTCCTTTTGGGTCATAGTTTCGGTCTTGACACAGCATCCCAGCCAAACACAGAATAATTTATGTTTGTGGACAAAAGTGCAGCTTCTCGCTCAGTTGCTGACCCTGCTCTAATTTGATGTATAAAAACACAATGTGAGACAAGAAGGAAAAAATGTCAATAATTATAATGAAAACCCAGGAGAAATGTTGGATACCATTAATAATGGCTATAATTTCCCCACTGGCCATTCTATTTCACAGTTTGACAGATGACTTTAATGTGAAGCCTGAAAGAAAACAGCCGCACCTGAAAACAAACACAAAATGAGTGATACGGAACTAATTACCGAGATGTTCTTGTTTAGTTGTAATTTTATGACAGCCTCAAAGTATTTTAGTGGCTTCATTTAGAATGAACTGTGTCTAACTCTGTCTTGCTTACAATCCAAGATGGATGAGTGCAATTACAGACAATATGTCGGTAGTCTCAGAACGAAAGTGCTATCAAGAACAACACATAAACGTAAAGTTAAAGTAGGGAGTCGAATAAACCTGAGAAAGTACTAAACAAATGAAAAAAGTTTTGCAAAGGTTAGCCTAAGATCTTCTACATAAGAGTCCCTAGAAAAGTGAGCACACTCTTTGTACAGTTGCTACATAACACAGGAAATAAAAAGCAGGTATGTCAGCAAGAAAAAGGACCAACTCCGTAGAGTCCAGGTGGGAGCGGCGGAGAGGAGGGAGTAGATGCTAAGAAAAGAGATGGCGCTGGAAACTGTTAATGAATGGCCATTGGAAACTCAGGGCGGACGCTGCGTTGAAATGCTTACTCGCCCGTGATTAATGACTACTAGGCTGCTGTAATAGGTACCACTGGGACCTCAGACACTGGCACCTTTTTATAGAACAGCCCCGAAAGAAAAAAAAAGATGAAGTCCCCATTACAGTGCTTCTCTGAGACAAAAAAAGGATGTCTATGTGGCTCAGGGAGCTACAGTCATATCATAATGTAGCTTTTCTCTACATAGCAAAAGCTTTTTGTCAAATCAACTGAAATAAATGAATCTTTTTTTTTTTCATTGCTCAGCAAGTGTTCCAGCCACTTGTGTTCCTTCCAGCAATTAAGAAGTTATCGATCTAGAGTTATAAATAAAGCAGCGTTTGTACAGGTGCGGATGTGTGAAAGGGAAATTGAATTGTGAAGAAGATTCTTTCATGTGGATACCGCTGGAGTAGCTGTTGTGACATTAGCATGGAGCAGGGCGGCAGACACAGTCCATTGGTGCACATGAACAACGTCTGTGGAAGTGATTAAGTTGCTGTGTGTCTCGCAATTTTACTTAACCTTTTACTTGGCTAGTCAACATACAGTAGTGCATAAGCCTCACAGCCACCCCGAACTAAATTAATCATGAGCATGTTTAGAGTTTCCCAACCCTGATTCGGAAACTAACACGTGTACGTGTATGACCGCCACGCACGCACCGGCAAATAAATTATTCATATCTCTTTTGTTCTACACATTACCTAATCCACAGAGTAAGGAACAGACCGCATCTCAGTTTCCAATTACAATCCATTTGACTTTAAAACAACTTTGACTGCTGTGTGTATATGTATGTGTTTTTCAGTGGACGGACGAGAAAGTAAAGCTGTATCTCCTCTGGTTTGCACAAATAAACATTCATCTTCAGCAGTCGGAAAAGCGCTCCAGCGAAATACATAAATTTACGAAATTAATTTCTGCGTGTGTGCTACATGCAGCGAGGCACAGCAATTGAGAAATGAATTAATCATCCCAAACACAATTGCCGTGTTTGCATTTTTCAAGGTTATTTTGAAGTGATTACATGTAAACCAGGATGGCTAAGGAGGGGAATATTTGTTAGTAGCTACAAATGAACAAGCTCTTTTGTTCGTTTTTGTTGGGCCATTTCTTGAAATGGGGCACTCGAGGTTAGTGGCTAAATATTACCCTTTTAGTTTCAGTGTGTCCATTTGCCGTGGCACTGCAGGTTTTTGTAAAGTGTGTAATTAGTCCTACACTGAATAAATTGCCTGAGCAGCCGGTCGATGTGACGCTTTCTGTGCCATTCATGACCAGAAGCCGTCAGGGAATGACTGAGCACACAGGCCAACAAGAAACAGAGAGATGTTGATGAATAAATTTGACAATAAAAGACGAGGGTCCTGAACCAGAAGTTTTTCATCAAGTCCCATGTGCAACCTGTTCAAAACCCGTAGTCGAAATGATTTACAAAATTATACTGAACTAAAATGTAAAATTCATCTTCAGATTTCTTTTCAGTTTTGACAACAGCGCATTATCTGGACATAATGGGAGTCACCCAGCTACATCCTCTCTGTCCCGTTTCACTCTATATGACATAATCCCTCTTTGTTCCCTTTTTGCACAAAAATCTAACCTGTTCATGGGCTCCTTTTGAAAAACTCCTTTTCATGCGGCCCATACAGGAGAGCATAAAAAGATTTGGCTGTGAGATTAATTGAAGAGGGACCTTTACTAGAAATGAGAGCGGGACAGTGCGATTGTCCCAAACCTTGGCCAGATAATAGCGTCTTGGCTGCAGGGTTCCCTCTGGAGGTGTCTCTAAGCCTCAAACAATAGAAGAAAAATAACCTTCCGTGAGCCCATGCTGACACCGGGCCCACCCAGTGCAGATTGGTACTATTGTGCCAGACAGGCAATCTTAATTAGTTTTGACGTCACCATCTTGCCAATTGTATTGATCTTGCTCCCAGGGTCCATCTCCTGAGATCACTATTTGTGCAGGGAACTTGCAATTTGATATTTTCTGAGAATGACCAATCACCTCTGCTGGGAATTTAACCTCAAAGGTAAACTACAGAGTGATATGTGACTCCCAGGTGTCTTTTAAATAGTAATTCTTTAAAAAGGCAATGCATGGTAGGAGCTTAATGAGAAAGGAATTAACAAAATTAAATATGTAAAAACTTAAAAAGAAAGGATCTTAAAATGAACCTAAACTCACTTTGACTTTCTGCTTCAACTTATATAACTGGCAGATTGAAAATGTCCTCTCATTTTTAGGTTCATTAAAACATCTCCTTAAAACATTGTGTCCACACTTAGGCTAAGCTAAGACTAAGTTAGGCTGCCTCACAGCGCCATGCCTGTTATTCCATCTTGAGTGACCCTACCGGTTTCACTGAAGCCATCCCTCAACTCTCTTAGGTCCTGTCATACATTCTTTATGATGGCCCCATAACCACATGCAGGATTGGTCCAGAATTCAGCTTTTGGAGGAAAAAGGGGCACACAAATGCAATGCTGTCAATATATCATGGAGGACAGGGACAGATTTGATGATGGAGGTCTGACTGAGACAGGTTTAAGCAGCGGCATCAGCAACCTGTTTGTGTCTGCTGTGATCCTGATGGATAAGCAATCTGCCTGCAACATCACCTCACCCCTGACAGAATGTGATTCTGCTTCAACTAGACATGAAAAGATGGCTTTCTTACAGTGGATTGGGAAGATGGAAAAAAAAAAAAAAATTTAAAGGCACAGCTGGCAACTATTTACAGAAAACAGATTTTAGAAAGTCTGCATGTCTTCACTTTTGTCCTGCACTGTCATTACAACTGACATACTACTTGTGTAAATGTCTGAAGAATTGCATACCAAGAAATCATCAACCATGGGCTGAGAAAGGCTGCCAATAACGTCTTCTATGGACTCTGGTTCACAAGACATACTATCTTTTTTCTTTTAGCCAGCTAAGGCATGCATCCACAGCAGCTGCAGCCCAGCTAATGGCAGCTGTATGCTAATGTCCTCCTCTGAGTCAGCAAACACAGCCAAGTTCATGGCCCATCGCCACAGCATTCCTTCTCTTCTGATTCCTCCTTTTCCCTCTGAAAAGGAGGAAAAGTTATTGTAGAGGAAGGCTTGGATTTCATGTGAAAGACTCCAGTAGGCCTGTGATTAATGAGGAGGTTTGTGTAACTACACTGAATGGAATGCCTTTTTGGAACATACAGGGCAGACTATAAATTTCCAACTATACATTTTAATATCCAAGGGCTGGCATTAAATGAACTTAAAATGCACAAAATAATATGAAATTATTTTTATAAACAATGGACTTTTCTCCGTTTTCATGGATCTGTCTCTCTGGTGTAGGCTTGTGCAGTCCACAAATTACACAGATGGTTTTTAAGTTTTGAACATTGTGATTATGCTGAGCACATAGGGACTGGTGTTTTTTTTTTTTTTTTTAATGATTACAATACATTGATATATTGATATATTGTAGAAAATATATATTTCATGAAAATAAACACTTTTGTACAGGGCACGTTTGAGTTCAGTATTCTATATCAAAGATAAGCAGTGTTAAATGTCTACACATCTTGTGAAGGAACAAGCTAAATTTTGTTAAAATTACACGGAAAAGCAAACCATTTATGTAACCAAAATTAATGACTAATGCACCATCATTTTTTTTTTTTCAGAAGTGGCTTTTTGGGTCTAGTATGTGAGGCAAAAATCTAAACTCTGAAAAGTGGTTTGTTTTCTTTGTGTCTGCCAAGGACACAAAAATTGCTGTAGTTGGAGAATCACCACTTTCAAATGCTCATTGCATTACGCCCATCATCCCATGTCATCCCAACACATTCTTCTGCGGCAGAGACATAAAGTGGCTGTCATGTGGAGGACCACTGTACTGAACCAGCGTGTACTGTCCTCTAGGGACTAGCTAGTCTCCCACTCACACCTTCCTCACACTGTCTTCCTCTGACAACCCTTGTGGCTCCTCTTATACACCTGCTATCTCTCTCCTGTGTGTGCCTCATCATAGATTTGATTCAGAATTATGAAAACAAGGTAAAACAACTTTAGCCCGGTAAGCTCATTAATCAACAGTCTGCACACATTATTTATCCAGCACCTTCTTGCAGTCTGAGCTACACTCACCTACACACTGTGATATGTTAATGCAGACAGATGCTCTTGCATAACATTTGCAAGTCGTTCCTTACAATTAATAACCATGTGGAAGCGGGCCCATAAACAGGTGCACTGGCTCCTGTCAGTGGATGGTTTTGTGCTTTAGGGAAGAGAGAGAGCTTGTTCCTAATGGCCCCCAGAAGTCACCTGAGCAGTGACTAGAAGGAGGGACAGATCTTTATTTTTTTTCCACCCGCTTCTATTAAAAACACAAGTGGCTGCTGGCTGTCTGGCATTTCTCCGCAGGCTGGAAGACATCAGGGAATCTGACCCTTGAGCTCCATTCAGCCCGCTTGACAAGGAGATGACACCGTGTCAATCAAGAGACAGAACAGAGTTTTGCTTTTAAGGGTTGGCAGCCCAATTGGTGCTATCCACAAGATGGCATAGTGATACCTCCCATGTGTCAGGGATAGCACAATAATTGTGTTTTGTACAAGGGTTTGGAAGTGTTTGCTTTTAGGAGATTTGGGGGTTTAGCTGCGATATAAGAGGGAATAGAGGTTTGAGTAGACAGTAGATGACAGAGGAACTGTGGGGGGATTTTTAAAGTGAAGGCTGGCTTCAAGAACTGATGCTTTGCCATTTGCTATACTTATGTTCTTTTTCTTTCTGAATTGTGTTTTACAAATATTTTATACAGTTCTCCAGTACTTTACAGGCTATTGGATCAATATATTATCAATAAAAATTTTTATGCTAAATTTGGAACTTTTTTTTTCCAAATATGGTAAACCATTTGGCATTTAAATACTTTTAAGTACCAGTAATTTACATTTAAGTACCAGGTGATGTCATCCAATGCTGACATGATATTACCGCAGACTGTATTTGAAGAAGCTTTGTGTGGGCTCTTTCGATTGTCACAGTATTGTCAACGAATGTAAACACCCAAACATGGAGCACACATAATACGCCATTAAGCCAAAGATTTACTCGTACTCGTTTTGATGTGTGTATAAACCGATTAGTTCAGCAGAGATAATGTCATTGTTATCGATCTTCTTCATGTTTATTCTAATTACAAATCCATAAATCTTTACAAATGGATTTAGCCAGTGATGGAATTAATTGTGAGCCATTCTGCTGGCTTAATCCTTTAGGTTGGTGGATGTCTTATGGATTTAATGCTGTTAATGATGGATTTGGTTGGTAGAGTTTGCCAAAAGAGAAATGCAAGTGAAGAACTTTTGAGTGGAAGTAAGTTGAATGTATCCATTTTTCATTATCACTGACACCCCGCAGTTGTTTTGCATGTAAAAAGGGGGCTGCATTATTGAATCATGAAGCAGCTAAATATAAACAGATTAAATTTTGAATATTTGTCAAAGCGGCTTTCAGAGGGAACTGTCAGTGTAACCCAGTTTTAAATGTCTCTCTTGTGCAATCATTTCATCTCATTACACAATAGGACTGTGATAAAAAGGGTCACGGAGTCTTCCACAAATCCTTTTAGTTTTTGTTTTTCAATAATATTTTAATGTCAGCATTTTATTTTATCAGAACTGATCTTTTTAAGCAGATAAATAGTTTCACCTACCATGCAAACGTGAAAGACAAGGATAATTGCTGAAAACAAACAAACAAAAATTGTGTTTTTGTTTTCTTTTTATCATCATCAATGCTTGGTTGATGGTTCTCCTCCAAACAGCAGACTATTATGGTTGACCATTTCCGGATCCCATGGGAGACAAGCTGACCATTAGAGAAAATGACAAAAAAAAAATAATATTTTTCTTGCCTCAGTAATGGATTTTTCTATGTAGCGCTGATCGCTCTCCAGTGACCTTGACACAGAGCAACTTTGGGTCAATTCCTCATCCTTCTCGCTAAGCCTGGTATTTCAGTTAAATACTTAACATCAAGTTTCTTGTTGATGGGTCATGGTGTAATTTGATGACCAGGGTGTATACAGTCTACAGTCACACTGCAAGGAATTGAACCTGGAGAGTATTTTTTTTTTGTGAATGTCACCAGATCGTAGTGATCTAGTACTCATGGCTGGTGTTAGGACTATTTTCTAAAGGTCATGGTCTTGTCAGGGTTTTGATTTTTTTGTTTCCTTTACAGTGTATCATGTACTGGTTCTGGTCTTGACTTTGTCTTATCTTGCCATTGGTCTTGACCCGCTCTCGCCCTGACATGGTCTTGGTCTCAACATGGTTTCTTTTGGTCTCATTACTCTCTGGTTGCGGACAAGACGTGGTCTCGGTCAATGCGGCCTTGACAACAACACTACCAGAGAGAATATTGAAATAAAAATATATGTGACAAAAGTACATCTATATGCAGTATTTGTATATACAGCTCTGGAAAAAATTAAGAGACCACAGCAATTCTTTCTAAAATCAGCATCTCTACAAGTATGGAAGCCATTCCATTCCAAAGTCTGTTGAATCCCAACACACCTGAATCAAATCGTATTTAATAAGGAAAAGTATAAACAAAACACTTCTGTGGTCATCACTATCCTCTTGCAGCTGGACCAGCTGGATGGCAAAAACAGTGCTAGTAGTACCTCAAAAGTAATTCGAATCAAAAAATAACTATTGATCATGCCAAAAAAGTTGAAAAGGAAAGTCATGAGTGAGGAAAAGAAGGGTTAAATTCTGCCTTTTACTGGAAGTGGTCTCTTAATTTTTTCCAGAGCTGTATATGTATGTGTGTATGTAAATTGGCTACAGCAGATCCCAGGTAAAACACATCTCAGTCCAGAAGAGCACAATCCTACGAATAGCCAATGGATGGATGAGACCACCCGCGGAGGGCGCGGTGAGAGTTTTTTTTCTAATATCTATCTGTTGAGCGATCATGGTCCATATCCCCTTGAGTTTCTATTTATTTAGTTAGTTTTTTGATGGATCAACAATGGCTTCACTTTTCCTTTGCCTGTTCCACTCATCTCAGACTTAACAATAGAGGGCCTGATGAACAGCCAGCTAACTCGACAAGAGCAGTTGTTAGGCTAAGATAACAAGGCTGAATATTAAACATCTAGTATATAAAATCCATTTAGATAGCATTGTTGAAGGGAGACAGCACTATTTTATACTTACTCAAAAAGCTTTTTTTTCTGCAGGCATTTTGGGTTGTTGGAAAAGGACTATTAAAGACATGCTGAGCAGTGTGCACCATCACAGCCCTAAACCTCCAGTGTTCAAGCTGAGTAATGCTGACTTTAAATTAGTCATGTCAAACATTTATCCACTTACATTACAGCTGAGCAATTTGGCTTTTTGGGAACCTTCTATTATTCAATTAGTGAATTTAGATAAATTCTGTGTTACAGCAGCCCAGAAAACAGATGCCAAATAACACAAAGTAACTCTCTTTCTTGGACACAAGCACATTGTACCTGCATGGGAATACGAAGACAATAACAAAGGTAGTTTTGATGATTATGACATGGCAATTTTTACAAGGTCCCATTAATGTGCCACTTATTAGCAGGGCAGCTGGAGAAATACCCATTATTAAGCATGGCTTCACCCAACTGCCTGCCCTGCTATAGAGAACTGTCAGTACACTCTGAGCCGAGTGCTCATAATGTGCTCCATTTTTACATTGTTGCAATGAGTGGCCATGGAAACTAGTTTTGTTGTATTTGGAGCATATAGTATTTGTGATTGGACCGCAGAGCACAAACTTGTTTGGGTGTGCAACTTTTAAACAAAGGCTTAAATTGAAACCAAACTAAACTATTGCACAACCCAAGAAATGTTTTGTTATATTTATGTGACTAAATGTAGCAGCTTCAATAGCCTATATATAATAAGTAGCATAGTTTTTGTTCTTGAGAAGTTGGACCTTTCCGTAGGTGCAAATGAAACCAGATAACAGGTGTGAGCAGTCTTCTCATCTTTTCTTGTCAACACCATGCTCTAAAGTCTCACACACACACACACACACACACACACACACACACACACACACACACACACACACACACACACACACACACACACACACACACACACACACACACACACACACACACACACACACACACACACACACACACACACACACACACACACACACACACACACAGCATTTTCAGCAGATTCTGAATCACACTTAATTAAAAGGACATCATGTTCCATAACACATGTCAAGGTATTGATTTACCATCACACAGGAATTGTAACGCTTTACCATGTCCCAGTCACAGCTTGTGTTGTTAAGGTGAGAGATATTAAACAGAGCTTTTTCCATTAGTGCACGGATATATTGCTGAGCTAAATGGTGGAGGAAGACAGGCATTGGTTTAAAATGGAAGAGCAATAAACTTTCCATTACACCGTTCCTCATAAATTCTCAGATTTTAGTGTGCGAAAAGCAGTGACTATCAATAGATCAACAAAATGACTTCATCTGGCACACATGTAGGATTTATGATAAATCCAGGCTTTTCTGCAAGATTAATCTGGTCTCTTGACTGAAAGGTTAGGTCATTAAATAGCATCAAATTGTGAACAACCTTAGTTCTTTCAAATCCAATCTCACATAAAGCTTCCTCCAAGTCAAGTCCCTTTTGTGACAAATATCTCACCCTTTTCTGGCCAGAGGGAAGTACAGGGAACCACCTATGAACAGTAATTCATCTTTACTGTCAGCCCCCTGTAACAAACAAACAGGATGCACCACCATGGAGAGAAAAAACTCTTGCACTGCGTATTATCACACATTAAGATGGATTGCTGCATGACAGCTGAAACCCCAAAAACAACACTCATGAATAACCTCGCCCGTCTCAAATTGGTGTGAGCTCAGGGGACAGTTTTGTCGCCATCATTGTGCTCAATCTCTTTGTGCTCTATTACACAGGGCCTTGTCTTGTGATAACAATAATAAAATTGCATCTACAGCTAAAAACACCAGCAATTGATTAAAATGGAATAATACATACATATATGGGACATTATACAAGTTTTTATAGCAACTGGGTCATCCTCAAATCATTTATTTTTGGGGACAAAACCAAGCTGTTGACAAATATTGCTCTCTATTAAGAAGCCAGCTACAAAGTCTATGAAGGGAATTTTACTAGAAACATTACTTATGCATTATAAGACATGTTGCTTCATCTTTTAATGAGCTCCATCAGTTGACTGAAACCCCAAAACAACATGACACAAGGACTCTGTGATATAAAAGTATGTTTTTTTGTGCTCTCCTAAAATATTAAACTAGCAGTTGGATGACGAGAAAATGACAAGAGGTAGAGCATGCCACAGCATTCATCTTTTACAATAAACATTATCAAAAATGAAAGTCCTTTCTGCATAAAAAAGTCCAAGATGTAAAAGCTGACTTTAACAAAATAGCAATGTTAATGCAATGACATGTAATATGTTCAAGCTGTAAATATAAACCTACAAAACAAGTTTTATACAGGGACATTTTGAAACTGAGGTATTCCCAGAAAGTGGTATGATGCTGATGCCGATGTCCATCCACTACATGGCATAAATTACAGTAGCGGCAGACCAATGGTGTCCTTACATTGTGTTTGAACTGGAGATCATAAAGGGCTTTTTCAAGAATTGAAAGGGCCAATCTGGTATTCACCCAGTTCACCCAAAAAAAAAAAAAAAAAAAAAAAAAAATAGGCAGAAATGGTTACAGACTTAACACAGAAACAAATCAATCAAAAAGAACTCGGGTAAAGCAGCTGCATTTCAGCCCCTGCATTTCAAATAACTGCCTCAATGGTGTGTCAATCATTCCTTCACACTTATTTCCTTGTGTTTCCCCCTCAATTTCCTTCCACCTAGTGCATATCATGATGTTCTAGTCCCAATAGATCCTCACATTCAGGCCGTCCACCACTGCATCTCACCAATCACTCATAATACACCATTGTGACTCTAAGTAAGGAGGACAATATTAACAAATTGATTGTCTTTTGCTGGCAACTGATTTGACTCCTTGTTTGCCAGTGTTTTGATGGAGGCCATGGTATGCGGAGTAGGGCAAATCCTCTGTGCCAATCAAGTGGATCATGGGTTAATTACTTGGAGGGACAGCTCAGTGGCATTATGAGCAGAGTAAACAAACAGAAAAAGCAGGACACAAGATATTGAGCAATGCACTAAAGCTTAAAGGACATTTACAATTTGAATTGACAAAATAAACAAACAATCAAAAAGAAATGGTTAATAAACAGTGTCCCAGTACAAAAACAAGTTTGCATAAATGTCATAGCAACATAGACAACCATGACCACAGAGCGGCTGGGTCAAGGTCACTATGTTGGAATGCAAATCCTCAGGGGATTTTAGACTCGTCCTGTGCAGCTTACTTCTTGGGTTCATTTCCAACCAATACATGAGCAATGTCAATGGCTTTCACTTACCGCTACCCTCAGAAACCACCACTGTACCATGTTAAATGGAGAAGCAAAAAAAAAAAAAAAAAAAAAAAATCAATAATGTGTTTTTAAACCTTGATAGCTGGGGGTGGTATACTGTACAGTATATGTTTACAGCACTGCCATGAAAACAAATCCATCATGTACTGTTTGAGCCACCATCTTTCTTTATGTGTGCTTTGTTCTTGAGTTCTAAAAATGGATAATATAACCAAAAGCCTTTTACACAGCCCACTGTCCAGACCTCCCTTTACACCAAACCATTTAAACCACAATATGAAGGATGACAAAGACACACAACAGCAGTGTCTAATTACGTAGCATTTTTACTGGCCATGATTACATCTTTTGCACATACATTGTGTAAGCTAAAGCTAGTATCTTTGGCTACCACTACAAAAGGCACAGTGGCACCGTGTGGAGTTTGCATGTTGTCCAGGTGGAATTTCATCCCCCACCAACATCAACATCAAAACATGCTATAGTCTCCAGTTAGTGACATAACTGGGCACCCCCTGGTGGCAGCTGCAGACAATACATTTTTCCATAGAGATGACAAATGGATAATAATAATAATAATAATAATAATAATAATAATAATAATAATAATAAAGGCCCTCACCTTGTGGGTGTGGCTTTTTTTATAACAAGATGTGTGATTTTGGGGGTTCCACATTACACCCAAAATGGCTGACTTCCTATTGGGTTTAGGGTGGTACCATAATATAATTTCATATTTGCCTTAACAGGATGTGTCTGCCAAGTTTCATTTTCCTATAATTAAAAAATTAAATACTTTTGTTTGGCGCATCCCATTGTTTTTTTTTTTTTTGGTTTGTCATCATATCAGGGATGTGTGTACCAAATTTCATGTCTATACAGCAAACCAAATTTTTAGGCCCTTTTCAAAATTAGTTGGGGGTGCTGGAGGGCTACTATTTGCACATCAGTGTGTTCAGGTAATTACTGTGCACAAAGGCTTCACTGAGTCCAACCCAATCCAACAGTGTGTGAGGGTTACAGAGGATTTTATTCTCCCCAAAATGGCTGCCTTGTTACAGTCACACCCAATAAGATATTAAAAAACAAAGTGATAACTACTACTACTACTGCCACTACTGCAACTCCTACCACTAATTCTACTACTGCGACTACTGCAACTCCTACTACTGCGACTAATACATCTACCGCTTCTACTGGTACTGCTATTACTTCAACTGCTTCTAGTACAACAACAGCTAAAACTATTACTGTGACTGCTAGTACCACTGCTACTACTGCTGCTACTACTACTACTACTACTACTACTGCTGCTCCAACTGCGACTACTACTGCAACTACTACAGCTACCGCTTCTACTGGAACTGCTATTACTTTAACTGCC